>JAJJLH010002037.1:0-67327 GCA_023806865.1 Isotricha sp. YL-2021a
GAAGACCTAGAGGAAGAGGAAGTGCAAATGAAAGAGGAAGAAGAATAGGAATAGAAAGTGGAAGAGGAAAAAAAAAAGATTTTAAATAAAAAAATTAAATTAAAATTTAAAAAAAATTAAAAAAAAATAAATGAATAATATTCATACCCTAGATGAATTAAGGAATAATAATAACAATAATAACCAAAATAATATTAATCAATTAAATATTAATAATAATTCCAATAATAATATCCAATCTTTTTTTTCAGATTTTTTTCCTTCATCAATTTACAATATGAAAGCATTAACATTTATTTTAATATGTATACTAATAATAATTTATATCTTACAAATAATAATATATTTAATTCTTTTTAAAAGAAATTGGACATGTACAATATATAAATTAGGTGCAACAGAAATAAATGCAATAATAGGAAGTTATCAATATCATAGATTACTAACATCAATTTTTATTCATTATAATTTTTTTCATCTTTTAACAAATGTAATTTCTCTTTTTTTTTTAGGATTTTATGTAGAATATTTAATAAATAATAAAATATATTATATATCATTATATATAATATCAGGATTATATGGAAATTTAATAAGTTTATTATTATCACCAAATGATATTAGTTTAGGTGCTTCAGGATCAATTGTTGGATTATGTGGATATTTTTTTATTTATTTTATTTTAAATTATAATAATATTCAAAGACAAGAAAAATTTTTTTTTGGTATTTTTTTTTTAATTATGATTATGAATTTATTAAGTGGATTTTCCTCAGGATCCACTGTTGATGTCTGGTCACATTTAGGAGGTTTATTAACTGGTTTTTTTATTTCTTTATTTATTATGAAAAAATCTAGTTTAGGTTATAGATATGATGAAAAGATTATTACTTATATTTATTATTTTGGTTTTTTTTATTTGGGAATTATACCTATTTTAGATATTATTTTCTTATTTGGGAAAAAATATTATAATATTTCAAAATCCTTATGTTATTCTTTATATAAATAAATAAGGTTCTTTTTTAATATAATATTTAAACTTTTTTTTTAAAATAAATCAATATGTAGTTTATTATTTATAAATATAAATGAAAGAATATTAGAAATAAATGAATGATCTTTTTGTAAAAATTTTGCTAAAAATTATTTTTCATAAAATGAAGAATTAGAGTAAAAATTCCTATTATATTTATATTAATATTATAATTATCACTCTAAAAAAATTTTTAAAGTACTTTCATCCTAAGAATATAAATATCCCTCATATTTTTTATTTTCTTAAAAATCTTGAAATAATTTATTATTATTCAAACAATTATTAATATATTCATTATCTAATATACCATTTCCTTTCTTTAAATTATTAATAAAAATTATCTTTGTAAATACCATTTTCTAATTTTAAATTAAAATTATTATTTATATATATCTTAAATAAATGAATATATTATTATTAATAATTTTATAATACTTATAATTTAAACATAATAATCTATTTCCTGGTTTATTATCATTATCATCTTTTCCTCTTCCTTCTTTTAATATATCACATATTATTATTTTTTAAAGCAGATAATTATTATTTAATTATTAATTTTATATCAAATCTTTAAGTTGAAGAAGGTATTAATATAGTTTGATATATGGAAGGTAGTATGAATAAATGAACCTTCTTATAAAACTGCTTGTACCTGAACTAATTTTTATATTGGAAGAATAACAAATGGAATAAATGAAAATTTTAATTTTCATTTTTCATAAAACAACTAAATATTATCAATTCCATTATTTTGTTATTTCAATTAAAAAATAGAAATGATTAAATTATTTATTAAAATTTTTTGTAAAAATATATATTATAATGTTGATAAGGAATATTAATCAATAAAAATGAAATAAAAAAAATCATAGATTTAATAATTAATTTTTAAAAATATAAATATTTGAATAAAAAAAATAATATATTTTTATTTATTCTTTTTGTATTTCATTATAAATATCAACAATATTCCAACTTATTTTATTCAACTCAATTATCTCTTTACTATTATTATTATTATCATTACAAAATTCAATACATTTTTTTGATAAATCTTTTATTATTATATCTAAATCCAAATATTTTATTTTCTGACTTTCAAAAGGAAATATTTCATTTACATTTTTATATAATTCTAAATAGTTTTTTAAAAATGTAAGATAATCAATTACTTGATTAATAAATATTAAATCTGTTTCATTAAAAAAGAAATTTTGAATTAAACCAATATTTTCATTTAAATAATTTATAATATTCTCAGAGATTGAAGTGTTGTTAATAAAAGATAAAATGATTTTATTTGCTGTGAAATCATTAGAAATCTTTTTTAAAATATTTATTATTAATAAAAGCCATTTATTATCTTTAATTGAAATTTGGTTTATTTCATATTCTAAATTATCAAAACTACTCAAATAACTTATTATATCATTTATATTTTTATTATTTAATTCGTTTAAGTTTGAATATGAAAGAGAAGGTTTGTTTTTGGAATTATATTCATAATCATTATTATCATTATTATATTCCTCATTACTATTTGAAAAAGAATTTTCATTATTATATTCTCTATTATATCCTCTAGCTCTTCCTCTATTATATCCTCTAGCTCTTCCTCTATGATATCCTCTAGTTCTTCCTCTATTATAACCTCTATATCTTCCTTTTGAATAACTTCTATATCTCTCTCTATTATTTTTTGTATTATATTCATTTTGTTCCTGATTATTATATCCTTTATTTTCTTCTTTATATTTTTCTTTATTATCATCTTTATTATATTCTTCATATATTTTCTCATTATTCCCTTTATAATTTTCTCTATTATTCTCATCATAATTATCACTATCATTTCCTTCAGATTTATCCCTATTATTTTCTCTAAAATTTCCTCTATAACCTCTATTATATCCTCTATTATATTCTCTATAACCTCTATTATATTCTCTAAAATTTCCTCTATAACCTCTATTATATCCTCTATTATTTCCTCTATAACCTCTATTATGTCCTCTATTATTTCCTCTATAACCTCTATTATATCCTCTATTATTTCCTCTATAACCTTTATTATATCCTCTATTGAAGTTATTATTATTTTCATTTGATGATTCACTATTATTTTCACTTGATGATTCATTATTTTTTTCATTTGATGATTCACTATTTTTTTCATTTGATGTTTCATTTTTATTCCTTAAATTTTCAATATATTTAAATTCATATTTTTTTCCTCTTCCACTTTCTATTCCTATTCTTCTTCCTCTTTCATTTGCACTTCCTCTTCCTCTAGGTCTTCCAGTACCTCTTCTTCTATCTAGGATTTCATTATTTATTATAAATTCATTTAATTCTTTCCATTTTTTTTCCAAATTATTTTGTTTTTGATTTGCTTCTTCTATTCTCTTTTTCAAATCTTCCAAATGTTCTTCCATTTCTGATATTTCTTGATCTTTTTCATTTATCTTTTCTTGTAAATCTAGAGCTTCTTCATTATTGATATTATTATTACTTGAAATAAAATTTTTTTTATTACCTCTAAACTCATTATTATCATTATTATTTTCATAATTAACATTTTGATTTTCCTGAGTTTCTTGAGGTAAATTATGAATGACTCTATAAACTTTTTTAAGTAAGTTTTCAATAGCATTTGGTTTACTATTCATTACATTATTTATTTCTTCATTTGAAATTTTTAAACCTAATTTTTTTAAAACTTTATTATTTAAAGTATTCCAGTTTGAAAGTTTATGTTTAGTTGAAGATGCTGATGGATAATTATGTAAATCTACTAATCTTGGATAATGATATTTTATCATTTCAGCTAATAATACAGCATCATTAAAATCTCTTGCTATATTTTTTTTTTGACGTGATAATGGAATTGAATCAACCCATTCATATATATACATAATATCATTTACTTCATTTTCTTGTTCTGGTGACATTTCATCTTGATATTCATTTTCATTTTCTTCATTTTGTGTTTCATTATTATTATTTTCAAAATTTTCTTCTCCTTCCATATTTTAATTTAAAATTTTGTTGAAAAAATAAAAAATGAAAGCAAAATTAAGAAAACTTCAAAGAGAAAAAGAAAAATCAATGAAATCGAAAAATACAGAAGAATCAGAAAAATCACTTCAATTATCAAATTTATCCAATTCAAATAATACAAATAGTATAACTGAAAGTATAATAAGTATTAATCAACAAAATTTAAATATTAATCCAACAAAAAAAAAAATAAATAAAATATTTCATAAATCAAATTCAATTACTGAATTACATAATAACAAAATTGGTTCTCCAATAATTACAAATATATCTATATGTAAAGAAAGAAGAAAAAATACTTCTGGACCAATTTCCCAATTAATGGAAAAAAAAACAAAAAATATAAAAAGAAAAAGAAGCAGAAACAGTTTAAGTCATTATTTGGAAATCCCAAATGATGATGCTATAAAAGATGGTTTATTAAAAAAAGAACTTTTAAACTCTAAAGGAAGTTCTAATTTAGAAGAGGAAATTAATAAACTTTCAATGATATTTAATTTAAATATTGATAATGAAAAAATGTTGCTTGAAGAAAATACTGAATTTTTTGATATGAAAAAAACAATTTTAGACCTTGAAAAAAAAATTGAAGAATCAAAAAAAGAATATGAATATATTATTAATCAAAATACGATTAGAACAATTAACGAAAATACTCAAATTCAAAAATTAGAGGAAATTCTGAAAAAAAAAATTGATGAAAATATTGAAAATATTCGAAATGATAATAATATTGTTATTCAAGATGTTAATATTTTAGATAAAAAATTAAAAATTATGAATGATATTTATCAAAAAGAAGAATATGATTTATATCAATTAATTCATGAAATTGAAAAAATAAATTATAAATTAAAAACAGAAATTAATTTTGTTGAAGATTTAAAAGAGAAATTAAGAAAAATTAAAACTAATGAAATACCAAAAGATTTAAAAGAGAAAATTGATTTAATTTTAAAAAATACATAATTATTTTTTATAATTTATAAATTAAAATATTTTATATAAACAAAGATGATATTATTTTTGAAATTATTTTTAAATTTTTTATTATTTATTCAATTAGAATCTAAATCTACTATTTTATCATCTGAAATTCTAAGAGTTGCAAAAAAAAATAAAAATGATACTACATCACTTTGTATGATTTATTATTTTGAAAAAAATAGAATAATAGACCTTAATGAATATTCTAAAATAGATGAAATTGGAATTTGTAATTCACATAATACAACTTATTATATAGATAATGATAATATTACTTTTAAAAATCAGGCAAACCAATCTTATTCTATTATTTGTGGAATTAAATCAGATGAAAAATATGTAATTAATTTATGTGGATATCAATTAATTTATTTAAATTTTATTGCTTATTATTCTCATTTTTTTGGTAATTTTAATATTGTGACTGGATTTATTATTAATTTTTTTCAATTAAGATATCAAAATTCTTCATTATGGTTTTCTATCATTAATTCATTATTATTTTTAACTGAAGAATTATTTAATACATTTACAACTCAGAAAGAATATGAAATTAATTCTTTTTTTATTTATTTTATAATTATTGGTATATTTATAATTTCATTATTGATTTTTAAATTCATTCATTACAAAGATAATATTATTTGTGGATTATATGTTTGTTTCTTTTCATATACATTATTTAAAATTATTTATTATTTTTTAATAATTAATTCTTTTCTTATTTTAAAACAATTATATATTCTAATAACAATAATCCCATTTTTTATAATAGGAATAATGATAGGAAATAAAGATAATAAATTAAATATAGCAATTATAACAACTCCTTTTTTAGGGGCATATATTCTAATAAAAGGGATTGATTATTTATTAGGAGGATTAACAAATGAAATTTTACTTAATAAATTTTATAAATATAATAAGACATCTAATGAAAAGCCATTATATATTTCAATAGAATCAATAAATACATACATAATTTTATATTTTGTAATGTCTTTTATTGGTTTTCAACATCAATACAAAACTGGAAAAGAATTAATAGAATTACCTGATAATACAATAATTAATGATGAATTTCTTGATTATGGAGTTGAAGCTAATAAAGATAATGTTTTTGAAATGTCAAAATCAATAATTGAAGAGAATAATACAAGTTCAGTTAATAATGAAAGTATTGCAACTAATAGAGCATCAATTCAAGGAGATATATAAAAAATAAATTAATTATTCTTTACTTAAAAAATAAAATGATATTAAAAAAAATTAAAACAGATTAATTAAAACTTTCAATAAATTTTTTTATATTATTATATCTTTTTTTTGTAATAATAGTTGAATATGATTCATTATCATTAAAAGCATTTGAAGCAACATGAACACCAATAACATAATATTTATTATTTTCTTTATCAAAATAACATAATCCAGCTCCACTTTGTCCATAAGAAGCTTTAATTTCATGGCAAAAAACTCCTTTTTCATTATTAACTCTAATGATTTTTCCTTTTCCTTCATATAAAAAAAATACAGTGTTATTATTAATTGATCTATTCATAGGATATCCTGCAGTAAAAAAAATTTCTGGATAATTTTCATTTTCATTATAAATTTTTAATTCAAAATGTCCTCCTACGATTTCTGATATATTTTCATTAAAAATTATTACTCCATAATCTTCATCATTTTTATTAGGAAAATCTTTTGGATAATAAAAAGTTTCACTTTCAAATTTTTTAAACTTTGATTTATTACCATTTAAACCAGGATAAAAAAAAATTTTTTTTGGACTTCCTAATTTTTCATTTATTTTAATTGGATTTTTTCTATAATCATATAAATTATGTCCTGCAGTTAAAACTATGTTTTTACCTATTAAAATTCCTGTTCTATAAGATACAACACTATCAAAAATTAATTCAATAAAACCTATTGCTGAATATGGAAATTTTTCACATTCTTTTTCTTCTATTTTTATTCTGTTATCATTTGGTGTGTTTCTCCAATAAATTTTATCTAATACACTTTGCTCAAAAGTATATGAAAATAAATTTGATTTTTCCTCCATTTGAATTATTATTTTATATTAAAAATAATGGGACAAAAACATTTAAGATCAAAAGATAGTTTAATTATTGATAGAATGTTATTAGAAAGTTTTAAAGATACTGATTTAATTTTTCCATTTGAAGAAATTAGAAAAATAAAAATAAGATTTAAAAATGCTGAAAAGTATTTTGGAAAAAATTTTGATTATTTAATTTTTTTTAATAATTTTATTTTTAAAGAAGGAATAGCAATTTTATATGATAATTATATAAATAAAATTGAAGAATTTACAAAGAATATAGAAGAATTTAATAAAAAAAATAAAAAACAAAAAAAAGAAAAAATCTTTTATTTATTTGTTGATTTTGATGAAGAATATGATGAAATGAATGAATTTGAGTTTGATACTTTATTTACTATAATTTTTGAAAAACTTGAAATAAGTAATATTACCTGTTTCTCTTTTATGAATTGTAATGAATTATATATTAATATTTTTTTTATTCAATTATATGAATCAGTTTATCTTTATAAGTCAAATAGACATTTTGATTGTTTATATTTTTTATTTCCAAATAATGATTCATTTGTAAAAAATGAAAATTATGTAATATATTTTGGAAATCTAATTGATGGTCAAAGAAATAATAAATATTATATTTCTACTTTTAATAGTTTTTATTTTAAAGATTTTTTAAATATTAAATATTCACATTCAAACTCAAATGATAAAATTATTCTTTTTATTTCAAATTTAAAATATATTTCATTTATTAAATATGTGATAAATTTAAATTTAAATTATAATGATTTACTTTTATTTTTGAGTGATTATGAAAATATAAATAATATACATAAACTATTAACGAATAAATCAAAAAAAATCCAAATATATTGCTTTTTAGAACCAATTTTATATATTAATATTAATCAAAATTTTATAAATTTCATAAAAAATATTATTACAAATATAGAAAATTCTATTTTTGAAAATACAATACATGAAATTAAAATCATAAATATGATATGTAAATTAAAAATTGAAGTTAAAAAAAAAGAGAATAATAAAGAATATTATATTGATAATAAATTATTTAAAAGTAGGAATGTATTTAAATCTCCTAATGCATTAAGTGAAATTGAAGAAGTAACTGAAACAATAAATACAATTAATACAATAACTACTAAAATCTCTTTAAATGAAAAATATAATTTGATTCAAATAGATAAACTGATTCAAATGTTAATTAATATTTCTTTTGCTAAAAATAAAAATAAAAAAAGGGAATTAACAATTGAATATATTGAAATAAAGTCAATTCAAAAACCATCCAAAAATAATCTTATACAAAATAATATATTAAAAATTAAAAAGGAGAAAAATAATTTTAATATTTCTAATAATTTTGATGATGAAGGAGTTGAAAATGAGAATTCTAAAAATAAAACATTATTTATTTATTCAATTGAAACTATTAATTATAAATGGTTTGTTGAATTTGAAGAATGTAATAAAATAAAAATAACAATTATATTTTGTATTGTAAGAGAATTATCAAAATTTAATTTATTTAAGAATGATAAAATAGATATAAAATTTGTATTTCAAATATTATTTGATTTTATATTTTATAAAAAAAATAAATATTTTTATTGTAATATGAATATTAAACGTGATTTAAATATTACTCAAAAAGAATTTGAAAATAATTTGTATGAATAAATAATTAATTCATACTTTTATAATTTATTTTTAAGTTAAATAAAATAATAAAATAATTAAAAAAAATATACAAAAATATATTATTTGTCTGTTATATTATATTAATGGTTGACAGTGATTTAAGTTATAGACCTGAAGAAATAAATGATAATCTTTCATTGTTTGATGGAATGGATGAAGAAAAAAATAATAATAATTTTAACAATAATTATAATAATAATAACAATAAGAAAAGTAATATTATAAAACAAGATGAGTTAGAGAATATTAATAATCAATATAAAGGAGAAGATAATATGATTTATTTGACAAGTGATTTAAAAAAAAAAGAACAAACTCCTCTTTCAAATGAAAGTGAGTTATTTAATAATCAAAATAAAAATGATGAGGGTGAAAATATTTGTAATGATAATATTGATAAATCATCATCTAATCAAGATCAAAAATTAGATAAAAAAAGTAATAATGATAATATAGATGAATTATTATCTAATCAAGATAATAAAAATAAAGAAGAATTAAATTATATGGAAAATGAAGAATTTGAAATAGATAAAAAAGTAGATGAAAGTAAAAACGATGAAAATAATAATTTAAATAATGATGAAAATGAAAATAAAAATAAAGAAAAAGAAGATAATTATATTATTAATAAAAATGAAAGTAAAGAAGATGAAAATATTACTTTAAATAATGAAGAAAATGAAAAAAAAACAGATGAAAATAAAAATATAATTAATGAAAATAAAGATGATGATAATATTTTAAATAATGTTGAAAATGAAAATAAAATAAATGATGATATAAATATAACTAATTCAATAAAAGAACCATATTTTGAAAATCAAGATAATATATTAACAAATGAAGAAAAAAATGAAAATAATAATCAGAATTTATTAAATGAAGATAATAGAGAAATAAATAATGAAGATTTAATAGAAAAAGATAATAATGAAGATTCAATAGAAAAAGATAATAATGAAGATTTAATAGAAAAAGATAATAATGAAGATTCAATAGAAAAAGATAATAATGAAAATTTAATAGAAAAAGATAATAATGAAAATTTAATAGAAAAAGATATTAATGAAGATTCAATAGAAAAAGATAATAATGAAAATTTAATAGAAAAAGATAATAATGAAGATTTAGTAGAAAAAGATAATAATGAAGATTTATTTAATGAAGGTAAAAAAATTAATAATGAAAATGAAGATAATGATGAAAATGTTGATTTATTTAATGAAGATAAAATTAATAATCATGAAAATGATGATTTATTTAATGATGGAGAAAAAGATAATAATAATAATTTAATAAATAAAACTAATAGTAATTTATTTCAAAATGAAGAAGAAGATAATGAAAATAATTTATTTAATCAAACAAAAAGTGAGAAAAAAGAAGATTTATTTAATCAAATAAATAATGTAAAAGAAAAAGAATTAAATAATATTAATGAAACTAAAATAGAAGAATCTAAAAAAGAGAAAAAAAGAATTGAAAAAAAAAAGAAAACTAAAAAAAATAAACCTCCATTATTTCATGATAATATAAATGAACTTTCATCAAGTCAAAAATATTTAAATATATATTCAAAATATAAAGAATTACTTAATGTAACAAAAAAATCAAAAGATATAGAAGAATTAACAGAAACTAATGAATATTTAATTGAAATTTTATCATTATTAAATAATTTAACAAATGAATTAATTGAAAAAGGTAAAAATGTAAAAAAAGAAAAGTTTGAAGAAATGTTAGTATTACAATCAGATTTAAGAAAACTAAATAATCAAATTAGAAAAAAAGAAAAAGATATTGATGATACTCAATATTCTCCTGAATATATAAATAAATTAGTCAAAAAAACTCAATGGAAAAAAAAAGAATTATTAAAACAACATGAGAAAATAACAAAAAATTATGATGAAACAAAAAAAAGATATAAACAAATAATTGAAAATATTGAAATAAAGAAAAAAATAATTGAAAAAAATCAAATTAAAATTGAACATGGGAAAGATAATAAAAATAAATTAAATTTAATAGCAATTGAAAAATATGAAATAAAATTTTATGAACAATTATCAAAAGAAGATAAAGAAAAAAATGAAAAATTAAGAAAAATAAGAATAAAATATGAAACTTATCAAATGGAAGAAGATGATAAAAAAAATATTTATAATGATAGAATAAATGATATTAATAAAGAAATAAATGAAAAAATGAATGAAATATCAGAATTAAAAAAAAAATTAAATGAAAAAACAAATGTAGCTTCAAGTATTGATAATAAAATAAATAAAATATATGAAGATATTCAAATTCAACAAAATAATGAAAAGATAGAAGAAAATAAAAATGAAATCATAGAAAATGAAAAAATTAAAAAAATAACAATTAAACATCCAAAAGTAGATTATACATTTAGAAAAAGAAAAACTCCAAGTGAAATGATTGATGAAATATTAAATAAAAAAATAAATAAAAATATTTATAAATATAATAATACGAATAATATTCAAATATATAATGCTCCTAATGATGAAAGAAATAATATATTTATTACTAATATGAATTCAAATAATAATGATAATGATATTAATAGATATAATTTTGAGAATTTAGATATGAAAAATAATCAAACAGAAATAAATGTTTCTTCAACAAGAAAACCAGATTTAAAAATTTCATTTAAAAAAGAAGAAAATGAAAATAAAATTCCTATTAATAATAATGATAAAGTTTCAGAACAAATTGAAGATAATGAAAAAACTGAAGAAAAAATAAAAAATGATAATAAACCAAAATATATAAAAATTGAAGAAGAAAAGAAAAAGAAGGAAGAAGAATATGAAGAAGAAGAAGAAGAAGAAGAAGAAGAAGAAGAAAATGATGAAAAAGAAGATGATGAAAAAGAAGAAAAAAAAGAACTAGAGAATAATATTAAAATTGAAAAAGAAGAAGAAGATTTAAAAAAAGAAAGTCCAAGAAGAAAAAAACCATCTTTTCTTGATGATGAATTTAATGTTGATGAAGAAAATATTGATAATATAGATAATTTAAATAATAAAAAAGAATTATTAATAACAAAAGAAAATGAAGGAACAATTTCAAAAATAAATAGAAATAATAATAATGATAATATATTTGATGATTTATTCAATAATAAAAATAAAGGAGAACAAGAAAAACCTTTTTCAAGAATGAATGAAAATAAAGATAATATTTTTGATGATTTGTTTAATAAAAATAAAAATAATGACGAAAATAAAGATAATATATTTGATGATTTGTTTAATAAAAAGAAACAAGATGAAGAAAAGATAAATCAAAAAGAAATAGAGACTAAAAAAAGTCATTATTTTGAACCAATTAAAACAGATGAGAATAATAAAAAGAATCAAGAATTTAATGAATTTGAAGGCCTTGAAGATATTGTTATATAAAAATACATTTTATAAAATATAATTAAATTTAAGTTTTATTTTTATCTCTATAAATTTAATACAAATAAATTTAAAAAATATATTAAATTAAAACTACTAAATTTATAATTAAATCCATATTAGGAATTAAATTTTTTAATATTATTCAATTTCATTTATTATAATCTGAAATTAATAAAAATTTCATTTATTTTAATAACAAAATACTTTTTAGAAGATTAAAAAAATTGAAAATCCAAAGATTGAAAAATTGAAAAATAATTTTTTATAAACTTTGAAAAAAATAATTAAAAACAACAATTAGAAAATCTTTCTTTAATATTATTCATAAATAGGACAAAAAATATATTTTATTAATAAAATGTCAAAAATTGTTATAATATTATTGATTCCATTTATTAATTCATTATTTAAAGAGCATCGTCCAGTATATCAACCAGATAAAAATGTAACATATGGTTCAGAATTATATAATACTAAATCTCGATTTTTAGATGAATCATCATCAAGTTTAAAACTCCAATTTACAAATCCAATATCATATCAATATATTATTTCAGATGGTTTATTAGAATATTTAACATTTACTTTTAAAGTTGTAAATTTAAGTTCAGGATATTATTACAAATCTGGTTCTCTTTTATTTCCTTCTTCAAGTAATATTTCTATTATAAATGTTGAATTTTTAGAACAAGATACTAATTATACTTTTTCTTCAAGTAATCTTTTGAAATTTTATTTTAAATTAAAAAATAACGAAACATTAACAATAAAAATTATTATGAAATTTAATAAAAATATCAAATCTCTTTTTAGAAGTGAATATATATATATTCCTTCATTTTATGTTGGAACTTGTAAATATAACTTTGAAATTGTAAATGCTAAAAATTTAGGTTTATTATATGGAAATTTTAATAAATTATCAACCAATAGTTATTATTATGAAGGTGATTGTCCTGGTCAAACTTATTATGATTATATAAGAACTTCTCCATTTCAAGTTACATGGAAAGCATATAAGGAAACAAATCTTTCAGGTACTAAAATTACTTACATTCAATTAACAATGCCCTCATATTTTAATGGAGGAAATAATTTTAATTTTTCTCAATATCTCATTGATTCAACAGAAACAAATGTTACAAAAACAGTTACTAATAATAATACTCATATTCAATTTACATATAAAAACATTTCTGAAACATCTCTTTCGTTTAAAATTAATACAACATTTTCAAATTATATGTCAAATAATTGGACATTATATTATTCAGATGATCAAATTCAAAATATCTCCACAGAAAAAAGTATTTCTTTAGTAAATGAAATATTAGAAAATGACACATCATCAAATCCTACATATTATAAAATTGGTAAATGGATATATTGGAATATAGATTATAATTCATCATACACAAGTAAGAATTTTACCTTAGATGAAATAATAGAAAAAAGAATAGGTGTTTGTCAACATTTTTCAACATTATATATAGGATTATTAAATTCAATAGGAATAAAAGCTGTATATATTCATGGTTTTTCAGCAGATGATGATGATATATATAATAATTATGAAATAGATACTTCATATGGTCATGCTTGGATTATTGCTTATATTAATGATAAATGGATTGGATTAGATGCTACTTGGGGTATTGTTGAGGGAAATTTACCTATTAGTCATTTGTATTATTCTGCTATTTATGGAAATGTTGCTGTTTCTTATGTAGGAAATAATGTTAAATGGGATAGTAATAGTATTCAAATTCAATTTGTTGAAGTTGTTGATATTGTATGTGAAGATTATCAAGTTAATATTGATGGAGAATGTATGTTATGTATTGAAGCTAATGAAAATATACCTTATTATGATGTTAATGAAAATAAATGTGTAAGTGAATGTAATGGTGATTTATATAATAACATATGCTATAGTGAAAATAATACAAATGATACATCTAATGAAAATAATATAAATGATACATCTAATGAAAATGATACAAATGATTCTTCTGATGAAAATAATTTAGAAGATATATCTTATGATAATAATTCAGAAGATATATCTTATGATAATAATACAAATGATACTTCTAATGAAAATGATACAAATGATACTTCTAATGAAAATAATACATCAAATGATAATATTCAAGATACAAATTATGAAAATCAAACTGAAGATTCATCAATTGATGACAATGAAAATGATGGAGAAAATAATTCTAATAATGTAAGTATATTAAAAACATCTGAAGATTCTGAACAATTTATTAATACTACTATTAATATAATAAATGAATCAAATAATTGTGTATATCTTCTAATCAAAAAACAAATATTTAGAATTTTATTATTTATAATAATTCTATAAAAAAGATAAAGTATTGAAAAATGTTATAATAATAATATAAATTTATTAGAGTTAATTAAATTACAAAACTTATTTAATTTGTATTATAATAAAAATAATAAAAGTTAATTTTTTTTATTTTAAATTATAATTTATAGTTTAAAATAGAAAAAGTATATTAAAATTAGAAAATGAACTAAAATAAATTTAACAATCTAAAGTAGATATATATTAATAAATTCAATATTTACATATATTTAATTTTCATCTTCAAATTTAATATTAAAATACTTTTTTGCAATGTTATTCAATCTTTTATCTATTTTAATATTTCCTTCAATATCATCCACTGTTTCTTTAATCTGAGTAAATAAATTTTGTTCAACATTTTTTTCTATATCTAAAAAATTAACATCTGGTTCATTTAAAATTGAAATTGTTTTTTTCTTATTTTTTTTATTATTTTCATCTATTTTAAGATAAGGAATCAATGAATTTGAAATAGTAATTTTTCTTTCATTTTCTTTTTTATAAGTATTATTTCTATGAATAAAAGTAGGAGATACTTTTAATTTTTTTGTATTATTATTTATATAATTTAAATTTAATTTATTTTTATCTCTTGGAGCCAAAAGTGGTTTTTCATTTATATTTTTTGAATTATTAATTCCATCATTATTTATAGTCACTTTAATTTGATGTAATTTATTAAATGCATTATTATTACCATTTGAATTTAAATTAATAAATACATTTTGATTTGGTAAATTTTCACTTATTGTTGAATTATGTCTCTTTTTTACTGTTATATTTAAATTCTTTCCTAAATTAGTATTTTTTTTATTATCTATTATTATTGATTTATAATTGTGTTTTATATTATTATTTATATTATTATCATTTTTATTGATGTCTTGTTCTTTTTTTTCAATAAATTTATTAAATGCTATTTCATTTTCATTCTCATTTATTATATCTAATGTTGGTGAATAACTTTTTTTACTTTCTTTTTCATATTCCATTTCTTCTTTTAGAATTTTTTTTATTTGAATTTTTTTTTTTTTTATAATTTTTTTAATTCTTAATATATTACCTTCAGATTTCTTTAATAAAGTTTTAAAATTTTCATTATAATCACTTAATATTTTAATAAAATCATCTCTTCTTAAAAGTAATAATTCAGAAATACAATTACTATTAATTTTTAATCCAACAGGACTTCTTTTATGTTGAAGAACTAAAGATTCTCCAAAATGTTCATATTTTCTTAAAAATAATAATCTAATCATCATTTTATTATAATAAAAAAAAATTAAAATTCTACCTGACCTTACAAATATTATTTCATCTACAAATTGTCCAACTTTTAAAATTTCTTCTCCTTTAAATGCTATTATTGGTCTTAATGATAAAAGAATTCTAACTTTAAATTCTGTATTATTATCTCTATGTTGTTTAAAAAATGTAAAATTCTCAATTATTTCTTTATACATTGTACATATTAATAAATTTTTTAATGATGTTGGTAAATAATCAATAAATTTTGCTTTTTCTTCTGCATTAAATTTGGAATTATATTTTAAAAAATTTAAAATTTTTTCATATAATTCATAATTAACATTATATAAGACAGAGATTTTTTGTAAATATTGTATTTTATTCCTTAATTTTAAACTTTTTGAATTTTCTAAATCTACTAAATTTTCTAAAAAAGAAACTGCATAAGTATTAATAATTAATGAAAATAATAATAATAAAATAGAATATTGTCTTTCAATAGGAGTTGAAGGAAGAATATCTCCATAACCAACTGTGAAAATTGATACAAAATTAAAATATAATGATGATAAATATAAATTGAAATATTGAAATTTAGGTATATCATTTATTTTTATAAATCTTTCTAAATTTATTATTTCAATATATATCCAAACACATGATAAAATATGTAAAATTATGATTATTCTAAATATATTTTTTAATAAATTTATAATTCCTTTATAATTAAAGGAAAAGTTTTTAATAGTACTTTTCACATTTTTATTAAAAAAAAATATTTTTTTTAGAACTTTTATATAATAAAAATTTGAACAATTATATATTTTAAAATATTTAATCAATCTCAATAAACATATATAATAAAAATCAATTGGTAGAATATTTAAATATTTTAAAGAATTAAAAGGAAGAAATGATATCAAATCAACAATAAACCATCCAAAAATATAATAAAGTATAATTTTTTTATGATTCACAATTAAATTTTCTTCTTTATCATAATATGCCATAAAAAAATTTAGAATTAAATCAATCAAATAAACAATATCAATAAAAAAACAAGAAAAATTATTAATTAAAAAACATATTTGTAAAGGTAAAAAAATAAGAGTAAAAAGGATAATAATAAAAATAAAAAAATCCCAATAATATTTAAAATAACTTTTAGGATAAATTAAATATTGATTTTCATCTTCATCTATATCTTCTTCATCATCATTAATTGAATCATAAATTCTTTTTGTTTTTTGTAAAATTCTAAATATTTCTTTATTTTTATAAATTTTAAAATCTTTATTCATTACATAACTATTTTTTAATGCTTTTTCTAATTTCAATTTTTCAGAGTTTTTCAATTTTAAAATTAATTCTTCATTAAAATTAAATTCATCTTTTTTAGTTTTTAATATAATTGCAGATGGTAATTTTATTCTTTTTTTTAAAGTATTATCTGATTTTTTAAACTGAAATTTTCTTTTAATTATTTTTGATGAAAATGGATAAATTTTTTTAACAGGAAAATTTGTTTTAAAAATTATTGATGTATTCTTTTTTATATTTTTTTGATTATCAATAATAATAGATTTCAATTTTTGATTTTTCTTTTTTTCTTTTGATAAATTTAAAAAATGAGTTGTTTTTCTTTTTGGTTGTATCAATAATTCATTTAATAATAATTTCCCTTTTTTGTTTATATTTGATAATGACTTTTTTGAATTATAGACTGAAGTATTAGATATATTATCTTCATTATATATTTTAGTTTTTAATTGTATATGACTTTTTTTTTTTTTAATAAAATTACTCTTCTTTTTTATATGTTGTTTTTTTAATATTTCTTTATTATCAATTTTAAATTCATTTATAAGTTTCTCTGATTCTAAATCAATAAGATTATTACTCGTTTTATATATTTCATTTTCATCTTTATCATCTATTTTTTCTTCATTTTCAGATTTTTCAGATATAAAATTTAAATCATTTCTTGAAAATTTATCCTTATTTTTCTTTATAAAAGCTTTTATTTCATTTTTTATTGAATTTTTTTCTAAATTTAATATTTTTAATTGTGATTCTCGATTTAAAATATCAATATTTGGAATAATTTGAGAATACCTTCTAACAAATCGTTTGTTTTGAGTTTTATAATTTTTATTATCAAAATTTTGATTTCTTTCATTATTTAAATTTAATAAATTTATTTTTACATTATAAGTATTACTTGATTTTTTTGTCAAAGTTCTAAGATAATTTCCATTCATAAAAATTTATTTTAAGAATACACTTCACACCTTAATTTAATTTTAATTGAATTAAAAAATATTAAATTATTATTTTTTTATTCTTTTTATTTATATCTTTCAAAAAAGGAAACATTGATAAATAAAAAAACAAAAAAAAAATTTCTATTTTTATTTATTATCTATTATTACATAAAAAAAAACTATTTATTCAATTAAAAATTTTTTTTTAGTTTGAGTTCTAGGAATACCAGTAGCAGCATTTCTTTCAATACCACATTCATTATATCCTCTAAGAATTCTGAAAAATCCTTTTTCTCCCCATCTTTCATTCCATGAATTAGCACATAACCAATATTTAACATCATTTTCAACACCCCATCCAATAATTTTGATAGCATGTCCTCCTAATGAAGGTCCAGTAACATGTTGATAAATTCCACTTTCATAATTACCAAAATCTTCATAAACAGTAAAAGCAGCTTCAATAGGACCATTTTCATAAATTTCCTTCATCATATTTTTTTCCCCTGTAACAGAATAAGCTTTTTCACCATAAGTTCTATCTTCATCAAGACTTTTAGGATATTTATCATTACATTTATTTTCACAAGCAGGAGTATCAACATAATCATGACATTTATGCATATGATCTTCACAATTAGGAAGGAAATAAGGTTTACAAGTATTATAATCACCATATAAACCACCAGAAGGAATTCCATTATTTTTCCAATAAGTAAAAGTAGGCCCTAAATAACCACCATGACAACCAAAACCACATGAATTACAACAAGTAATTAATTCAGTTGTAGAAACACGAGTTTGTAATTTACCTTCTGAAAATATACATATACGATCACTCATTACTTCTGCTGCTCCAAATGCCCAACATGAACCACATTTACTTTGATCACGAATTTCCTTTATTGATTCACAATATGACCATTTTTCACGTGAATCAAAATTTTCTGGAAGATCATCATTATTTGTGTTAAAGGTTGTTTTCTCAGGTAATTGATTTGGATTATTTAAATATGTTCCTATTAATGGACGAAAATCACGATTGTAAACTGATGCTTTCCAGGTTGTACGAAGCTTGTTTACACGATGGACTATTTCTTTTTGACGGTTAAGGAAAAGGTTGTTTGAAGTTATTATTGATAAGAGAAGGAATATGAGTGATTTCATTTTTATTTTTTCTTTTTTTTTTTTTTTGGTTTTAAATAGTATTTTATTATATTTTTTATTTATTTGAAATTTTTATATAAATTTTTTTTGTTAATTTATTTTAAAAGATTTTTCTAAAATTAATGAAATTTATATATTTTAAATGAATGTAATTTTATATTTTCTTCCAATTTTTTTATCGAAAGTATGTTATTTTATTTTTTAATAAATCATAATATATTTTTATTTATTTTAATTTTATATTTAAAAATAATGCAAGAAAAAGAATTTAGAGTTATTATATTTAGGAAAACAGTGATTAAAAAATTATTTAATCCAAGGATACAACCGGGATTGAATAATCATTATTTTTTATCATTATTTAAAACTGATAATCAAATAAAGCAAATATTTGGGAATTATTATGAAAACATCAATAGAACAGATATCGAAAAATATAAACCAAATCGTATATTTAATTATTATGAATATTATTTTACTTATTTAGAAGGTAATGATTTGAAAAAATTTTTGTATGAAATTCATAATAACAATTTAAATGATATTGAAAAATTGTTATATTATTATTATAATTATATTATTACTTTATATCTTAATAATTCATCAAAAGAAGAAGAAGAAATAATGAAAGCCAAAAAAAATTTTGAAAATAATATTAAAGATTTTGATCCTTCAAGTAAATTGTATGGGTTTGGAGGGGGTGCCCCAGCCCCTGAACAAAAAATATTTGAAGAAATAAATCAAATAAGAAAAAAAATTGCTAAATATCTAAAATTATTGTCTAATGTTTATGAATTCAAATATAGAAAACAACTTTTTTCAAATAACAAAGATATCAATAATATTTTTCAAATTATTGATTATAAAGATAAAAATTTTGATATCAATGAAGAAGATTTAAAAGATTTTAAAGAAATGCTTATAAAAAACTATCATATTACTAAATTAGATCATGAAAAATTTGGAATAATTTTAAGACTTTTTTATTTAGAAAAAAATTATTTAGTAGAATTAAAAAAAGATATAAATAGTGAAATAACTATATTTTATGAAAGCATTACAAATGATTATTATCGTAAATATTTTGATATTTATAATTATAAAAAAATAAATATTAAAAAAAAAAATGAAGAAAAAAAAATAGAAAAGTTTGAGGATTTTCAAAAACTAAAAAAAACATATTTTAACGAATTAATTGATGATGATAAAATTTCAAAAAATTTTATAAAGATTAGCTTATATATTATTGAAACAATATGTTTTCCATTATCAGATATTTTAGTTCATTTAACTATGATTTATAATGGACTAATTTGTAAAAATTATTCAAATGAGACTATCAAATTAGATAATAATGACAACAATCAAATACTTATACAATTTCTTAATTTTTTAAAAGAAGATAATAATTTAAAATTTAAATTATTAATTTTTGAACAATTGTATGAGTATTTAAATAGAAATTATGATATATATAGAATTAAAAAATTGAGAAATATTCCATATTTTCATTTACTTATTCTTAAAATTTTTTTATGGAGATTAAATATCGAAAAAAAAAATTGTGATGAAATATTAAGAATTTATTATAAATTTAGAGTATTATTATTGAAATTAAACACTCATATTGTATATGATGAAATTTTTGAAATATATTTATTAATTTATGAAATTGTAGGAGATACATATTTAAATTTAAAATATTATAGAAAAGCAGAAAATATTTATAAGTCAATGAAAAGGAATTTGAATGAATATAATTATCGAAATAAAAACAATAATTTATTCAAAATAATAGAACACAAAATCACAATTTGTAAATATTTTTGTGGAAAAAAAAGAATAAAAAAAATTTAAATAAAATAAATTATTTTAAAAAAATATAATTCTAATAAAAAAAATCTTAAAAAAAAAATAATTAAAATTAAATCAAAAAAAATATAATTTTAACGTTTTTAAAGCCCATCAAAAAGAAAAATTATATAAAATAAAAATGGAATCAACATCCTTTCCAGCACCAATAACATATATAAATGAAATAAAAGTAACATCAGAAAAAAAAGATGCATCAGGTTTTTATGACGAATTAAACAAAGAACAATATGATGCTCTTCAAAAATGGAAACAAGAACTTTTAACAAAAAAAATAACAACAGATTTTACAACATATGATGATTTATATTTACTTCGTTTTCTCAGAGCAAGAAAATTTGATTTAGAAAAAACAACAATAATGTTTCAAAAATTTTTAAAATGGAGAGAAGATGAAAAAGTAGATGAATTAAGAACAAATTTTGACTTTAATGAAATATTAGAAGTTAAAAAAATTTATCCTCATGGATATCATAAAGTAGATAAAATGGGTCGTCCATTATATATAGAATTATTAAGTAAATTAGATGTAGGAAAATTATTTAAAGTAACAACAGAAGAAAGAATGGTAAAATATTATGTAAAAGAATATGAAAGATTAATGAAATGGAGATTTCCTGGTTGTTCAGCAGCAATGAAAAAACCAGTAGAACAATCATTAACAATTTTAGATTGTAATGGTCTTGGTGTAACATCATTAGTAGGAAAAACTAGAAGTTTTGTACAATTAGCTACTAATATTGCACAAGATTATTATCCTGAAATGCTTGGTCAAATGTATTTATTAAATACTGGTTGGTTATTTAAAGCTCTTTGGGCTATTGTTAAAAGTTTTATGGATCCTAAAACTGCAGGAAAAATTCATATGCTTGGAGGAAGTTATATTAATGAGTTAGTTAAGTATATTGATGAACAAAATATTCCTGAATGTATTAATGGAAAATGTAAATGTGAAAATATTGAAGGTGGTTGTCTCTATTCAGATATAGGACCTTGGAATCCTAATGGTGGTATACAAGTTGGAAATGATAATACTAATAAAGGATTGAAAAGTGTTCAAGATGTTGTTACTGGGAAATAATGCTTTTTTTTTTTGAAGGGTTTTTTTGTTTATTTTTTTCTGTTTTTTTTTGGTTTTTTTTTGATTAGTTATTAAAAATTTAATGATAAAAAATTTATAGGTTATTTTATTTTTTTTATCATCTTTTATTTATTGAAAATTAATTTTTATGTTTATAAATTTTTTTGTTAAAATTTAAAATTGTTTATAATATTTAATATAGTATTTTTGGATATTAAATTAAAAATCTATATCATATAATATTTATTACCACTTTTATAATTAATTAATATTATCTTTACTAAAAGTAGATTGTCTTTGATAAATCAAAGATTGTTCTGATTGGATTTTTCTTGGTCTTCTAAAATGAAAATTATCATTAATCCAAGGAGAATTAAGTAAAAATATATTAATGATAATACCAATATAATTTTCACCTATAATTCTAAAAAATTTTAAAATAGAAGACTCTTTTTCTTTATTTAAAATACGATATATTCTTTCAATAACTCCAGGTATTGCACTAAATTGAAGAATAATTGAATATTTATTAATATGAATATATGTTTTTCTATTTGTTTTAGATTTATTATTTTTAATGATGTAGTGTACTTTTACAATAAAAAAAATATTCAAAGAAAAAACAAATAATAAAGCTAAAAAATAAGTTAAAGTAACTTTTCTCATTGCTTGTCTCTTATAAATATTTTTATAATCAAACCAACAATAACCTTCTGAATCACCATAAGTGTTTGTTATTAAAGTTAAAATACTTAAAAAAATTGGAATTAATAAAGAAAGTAATATAAAAATAATTCTATAAAAAAATTTATATTTATCTAAATGATTTTTTTTAATTAAATTTACAAAGTTATTATAACATAAAAGACAACTTGATAAATATTGTGATGTTTGAAACGTTATTATCATAAATGATTGAATTAAACATATTGGAGATATTTTTTCTGTTAATGGTAATAACATTGCTAATGAATATATAAAATTTGTTGTTGATAAAAAAATAATTGTACTAAAAGTAAAATTTCGATTTTCTTTTAATTGGAAATAAAAAAAAATATCAATAAAATATGTAATTATTGATAATATACATCCTATTTTTGAAAGTATTGTGAAAATTGTTTGGGTAAAAAAATTATTCATAAATATAAATATTACACAATTTATAAATGGTTTATTATAATAATAAATATTTAAAATAAAATAAAATGTATATATAAAAAAAATATAAAAAACCGAATTAATATTTTATATATAATCATATATTAACTAAAGGCATTCAAATAAATTATAATAATAATAAAAAATGATATCAAATATTCATTATAAAAATAATACCATTATTTAATACAAAAAATAAATACTCAATTAACTTTTTTACAAAATAACATAATTTCAATTTAATATATATTTAAATAACGTCACTATTAAAAGAATATTCATTATAATGTTCTAAAATACTCTTCCATTTTAACATTAATTTTTTATCATTAATTTTAATAATATTTTTACTAACTTCATCAATTAATTTTTTCTTATCATCATTTACAGAAATTTTCAAAGCTTTCTGAATAACATAATTACCAAAATTATTCTTCATAATTTCAGATATTTTACCATCTTTACAAATTTCATTAATATATTCCTTTAAAATAATTTCGCTTTTTTCCATTAATTTTTCAACAACATTTGAAGAATATTTTAAATTAGATAAAAAAGTAAATTTATTTTTAAAATTCAAAGTAATTTGTAATATTTCATCAATTTCCCAATAATCAATTAATGTTTGTATCACATAATTTCCATAAGGATGTTGTATTAAATTAATTGCATTATCATTAATGATTTTTTTTATTTTTTCATGAATATCTTTTTTATTTAAATATGATACAATTTTTTTTACAATACAAATTCCATTAATATGATTTGAAAGAAGTAAAAAATTTTTTTCAACAAAATCAAAAATAAATTCTATATATTCATTTTCAAAACATGATATTATTTTTTCTAAAATATGAGTTCCAAATTTATCATAACATAATTCAATTAAAGAATCTTTTATTGCATTAACTATTATTTTTTTTTCATTCTTTGATGTAATTAATTCAATTATACCTTGAATAGGATATGTTCCTATTATATTTGTTGAAAGTTTAACAAAATAATCACTTATAAATAAAAGGAAATCAATTTTATCTTTTTCATTTAGATAATTATAAAATTTTTTAATAAAATAATTTGCATAAGGATCTATTATTAATTCTATTAATGATGAACTTATTTCTAAAAAAATTTGATGAATTATATCTGATGAAAAAGATTTAACGTTATTTTGAAAAAGTTTACTTCCTTTATGAGTCTTTATAATATTTATTATATTTCCTTTTATTTTATTAGTATATGTAAAAAAATCTATTTTTTCTTTTTTTGATAATATACAATTTAATTCATATAATAAAATTTCTATTTGCATATTTGTTCCTTGAGGAATTAAAGTTGTTAGAAATCTTTTATGTAAATCATTATGATATAAAAAATTATTATTTATATTTAATATATCATTATTTTTTATATTTGATTGAATTTTTGAATTATTAAAATTAGAATTTGATAATAAATTATTTTGTAAAAAATAACTATTTTGATTAGTTGAATTTAAATTTTTATTTGAATTAAATGTACTTAAACTTGATATACTATTACTTCTATTATTAATATTATTTGAATCTTTATTTAAATTTAGATTTATATTATTATTAAATAAATAATTATTTGAAATATCTGAATCTACCGTTTTTTTCCTTTGTTCATTTCTAATTATAGAATTAAAATCAAGATTATTAAAAATATTATTATTTGGATAAAAAAAAGAATAATTTTGAGAGTTAATTGGTGAAGGTAAAATATAATTATTGTTATTATTTAAACAATTATTTAAATTATCTTTACCTTGACAACTTACAGTAGAAAATTTTTTATTATTTCTAGGAAAAAAATTTTGATTAAAATCAAATTCTTCACTTTGACTCATATTACTTAGAAACAAAAAAGAATTCATATCATTATTATCATTATAATCAATTATATTTAAATTATTTTCTTTATTATTAGAAATAATTGATGAATTTTCATCATCACTAAATTTTAAATTATCTTCTTCTTTCTCTCTAATTATATCATCTAACATTGTTTCAATTTGATTTTCTAATATTTCATTTCTTTCATTTTTTTCCCCTTTTTCTAAATTAGAATTATTGTTATTTTTTTTGTTATCATTATTTGATTCATTTTTCATTTTATCGTATTTTAATATTTATTATTTTTTTGTAACAATAAATATGATAATATTATTTTTTTTACTTATTATTTTATAATTTCAAATTTAAAAAATATTTAAAAAAATTAAAATTATTAATTAAATTAATAAATGAAAAATTATCTAAAAAAACATCTAATCTAAAATATAAAAAGCTAATAAAAAAACTTCAAAAAACCAAAAAAAAAATTTAATTAAGCCAAACAACACTTAACTTTTTTTTGTTCTCTATGAATATCAGGATCAATATCCTCCAAATTTTTACCTTTCCTTTCATCTTTCCTTGAAATCTTCTCACCATATTTTTCTCTTTCTTTTTGTACATTAAAAATTTTAAAAGCTAATTGTTCAAAAACAATAGCAACATTACTACCATTTTTAGCACTAACCTCATAAAACAAACATGAATTTTCCTTAGCAAATTTTTCAGCTTCATCACTTTCAATTTTCCTATTAAAACTCAAATCACTTTTATTACCAACAATCATAATAACACAATCTTCAGGAGCATTATTTTTCAAATCATTAATCCAAGTATTAACTTTTTCAAAACTATTTCTATCATCAATACTATAAACAATTAAAGCACCATGAGAATCATGAAAAAATTGTCTTGTTACACTACGAAATCTTTCTTCTCCTGCAGTATCCCATATTTGTAATTGAGCAATGTTATTTTCATCAATACGTAAATTTTTATTTTTATTTTCTGATGATAAAGTACATTGATATTGTTTTTCAAATTTATTATCTATGAAACGAGATAGTATACTTGTTTTTCCTACATTTTGATCTCCTATTATTATTATTTTATATGTTGATGTGTATTTTTGATTTTCTATGTTTTTATTAGATGATTCAGGAATTGTGTCTGATCCTATTCCTAATGGATCGTTCATGAAGTCTTCAGATTCTATTTTAGTAAAACGATCATGTTCACCTTCTGTCATTTTTTTTTTTTGGGTTTTTTGTTTAATATTTTTTTTTTTATGATTTTTTTTTAATTTTTTGTTATATTTTTTTTAAAGTTATTTTATTTTTTTTTATTAGGACAAATGTCAGAATCTATTTATGATTTTAATCCTTTGACTTTATCTGAAAATTTAGATAAATGGGATAAATTGCATTTACCTAAAGTTGATAAATTTCCTGATGTAATAAGAAAAATTTCTAAAAGATTAACAAAAGAATATGATTATATAAAAACTAATAATTTAAATTTTAAACAATCATTATCAAGAAATGTAGGAAGATTAAAGACTCAAACTAAAAATGAAAACCTGAAAAATTTTTATAAAAACATTGAACAAGAAGAATCAAATGTTTTAGCACAAAATATAAATATGGTAAAACAAAGATTTGACTTTGATGTGTTTAATTCACCAAAAAAAATAAAAATAAAATTAGACAAAACAAAATTAGAAAATGGAAATTCTAAATTAATAATTCATAGAAGATCTTTAACAAGTAGTAATATTGATAAAAAAGAAAATGATGAATTATGGAAAGTTGGAAATGAATTAGGAATAAGAAAGAGAATTATTTTTAATTCAAAAACTGAAAAAATAAAAGATAATCTTGAAGATTATGAAGAAATTAAAATAGAAGATAGAATGTTAAAATTAAATGATTTAAGAATTGAAGGAAATTATACCAAAGTTACTTCATATGATGTTTATAAAAGTATTGTTAATAATAAAAAAAAAATAGAAAAAAATTTCAGGGAACAAATTATGAAATTAAATAATGAAATTAAAAAAAAAGAAAATATTATTGAAGATTTAAATAAGGAATTAGCTAAATTAACAAAAGATACTGAAGATAAAAAATCTATTTATTTTGATAATTCAGAAGTAGCAAAAGTTATAAAAAATGAAATTGATAAATTTGATTTAAAATATGATTTCATACAAAAATCTAAATTAACAAATAAAATGCATGATATAGAACAAATATTAGAAAAATCAAAAAATGAATATGTAGAACAAAAATGTATTTCTGATTCAAAAATTCCAGAAATAAAAAAAAATATTCATATTTTAAAAGTAGAAATAAAATCTCTTCAAGAAATATTATTAAAAGTTAAAAAAGAAAATATTATTTATTTCAAAAATTTATTAAAAGAAGGAGTTGATGTTAGAGATGTTGGTTTATGTTGGATTTTATTTAGATTAAATGAATTAGGTGCTAAAATAGAACATAATGATTTTCCTAAATTTTTAGATTATGTGAGTATTAATTATTTACTAGTTTATTCTGAGAAAATTATAATAATTAATAAACTAAAAATTTTATTAGATTTAGTTAGAAATGAAAGAAAAAAAATTATGAAAAGTGTTGATTTTATTAATCATAATATGAGTAATCAATTAAATTTAAATGATGATTTTTCTATTGAAAATAATATTGAAATTCCTTATGATAATATTGATGAATTTTTAAAAGAATTATTTTTTAAATATAAAGTTCGATTAGGAAATAAATTTGTTATTTTGGAAAATTATTCTCAAAAAAAAGATGAAGAATGTTTAAAAAATGCACAACAATATATGAGGACAATGATTCCTTCATATAGAAATGTTCTTAAAAAGAAAAAAAAAAACCATTTTTTAACTCAAACATATACTGTGTTTGATTCTAAGAAAAATTATCAATTAAATTTAACTTCTAAACAAATAAATACTGTTGATACTATTTTAACTATTAAGAATATGATGTATAAAATTGATATTGAAATGAAAAATATTAGAACTAAACATTTAGAATATTTTAAAAGAAAATATGAAAGTATGAAATTGAAAGGAATAAGTGAATGTATTAAATATGATTTAATGTTTTGTGCTTTATTTGGAAATTTTGCTGTTTATTAAATATATTATTTGTATAGAATTAGATTTTTTATGCTTTTTTTTGGATTCTTATTTATTATATAATTTTATTCTATATTTTTATATTATTAATATATTATATATTATAAATGGAATAAATTTTTTTAAATATATTATATTAATTTATATATATTATAATAAATAATATTTAATAATTTTATATATTCACTCATAATGAACATATTTTATTTTTTATTTTTAACCTTTTTAAATTATAACAAATTTAATAAAAAATTAAAAACTTTATAATAAAAATCATAATTCATATTAATAATGAAATAAATTAAAAAAAAAATTTTATAAAAAAATGACAAGTTCAATATTAAATTTCATAGTAGAGCGTTATTTAGCAAATATCTTAGAAATAAACACATCTCAAACCACAGCATCAATATGGTCAGGAACAGTAGAAATGCAAAATCTAAAAATAAAGCCAGAAATATTTCAAACAATGAATCTCCCATATTTAGAATTAGTAAATGGTTATGTAGGAAAATTAAAATTGGAATTACAAATGCCTCGTTTTTACTTATATCCAATAAAAGTATATGTAGATAAAGTTTTTTTTCATGCTCGTCAAAAAAATATAGATAAATTAAATAAAGATAAAGAAATAGAAGCAATGGAGGCATATAAACAATCACAATTAATTAATTCAGAACAATTAACAAATCAAGTTTCTCAATTAGAAAATGAAGGTCCTGGAATGATACAACAAATTATGAATAATATTCAAATTATTATTAATGATGTTGTTTTTAGATTTGATGATTCTGTTTCTTATCATAAAATTCCTTATAGTTTAGGTATTATTTTAGGAGGAATTATCATTCAAACTACTAGAAGTAATTATCAATTACCTAAAGATCCTAATGAACAAATTCCTTATGAGGAAATTAATTATAAAGTTATTAAAATTGATAATTTTTCTATTTTTATGGATTGTTATAATAAAGAAGAAGATCTTGATTATAAGAAATTAATTGATAAAAAAATTATGGATGATATTGATAATGATTTAAAAATTTTTTTGAAGGATTTAATTGATTTTTATGCTTATTGTATTAGTGAAGTTTATATTCATTCACATGATAAAATGAGTCATCAATATTTATTACATTATTTAGATATGGATTTAAATGTTGCTTTAAATGATAATGTTAAAAATAGAAAACCAAAATATGATGCATCTTTAATTTTTCCAAATTTAGATTTTGGATTAACATTAAAACAAATGGAAACATTATTTAAAGTTCTTGCATATATAAATTTAAATTTCTATTATCAATTAGGTATATCAAAAGATTATTATACAAAAAAATTAACAGAATCTGAAGAAGAAGAATATATAAAAGGATATTTAGATTATTATAAACAAAAATATATAAATAAAAATGATGCTTTTCTCCTTCCTCAAAAATTATTTGATATGGAATCTAAATTAACATATGAACAAATTCAAACAATGCGTTCAGCAGCATTAACACAATTAGATTATGTTAAAAAAATAAATCAATTAGAAGCTCAAATTAAAACTGAAGAAGGAAGATGGTTTGGTTATGATCAAGTTAAAATTGAAGAATTAAAAAAAGAATTAGAAAATATAAAAGAAAAACAAAAAAAATCAAATATAAAAGAAGCAACTACAATAAAAAAAGAATCTAATGTTGAAGTTGATGAATATTTTGATTTACCTGATGAATATGTTATTTATCATGTTTCCTTTGAAATTACAAATTCAATTTTTACAATTTATGAAAGTATGCATCAAGTTTCACAAAAACAATGGTCATTTGGAAGAAAATTAATTGATTTTCTATCTGATGATTTTATTATTGATGGTGAAATAAGAAAATGTGGTCAAATATATAAAATGAGTTTATTAAATTGTTGTATTTCACAAGATAAAGTATCAAATGAAGATTATGATAAAATATTATTTGGTGAAAAAAATAATGATAAAAAATCAAAAGTTCTTTATATGGAATTTGAAATGAATCCTAAATTTGAAAAAAGTAATTATAGATTTAAAATGACAACAACAAGGCAAGTATATTTAGTTCTAAATTTATATTTGTTACAATATATAAATTATAAAGTAATGGATGCAATGTCACAAAATATTAATTTCTCAGAAATTACTTCTTATGCTTCTGAATCAGTATCTAAATATATTCAAGAAGGTTATATTGATAAATTTTTTGGTGGTGAATATCAACATTTTAATATTGATTTAGATATAACATTTAATAGTCCAATATTAATAATTCCTCAAAATATTATGGATAAAAAAAATAAAAAATGTATTTATTTATATTGTGGTAAATTAATAATAACAACAGAATTACCTCCAAGACAAAATTTAAATATTGATTATAAAACTGTAAAAGATCCAAAATTATTATATGATGATTATATTGTTAAGTTACAAGGTATTAAAATGTCAACAATAGATAATTGTTTACTTAAAAATAATTATATGGGAAAAGAAGAAATTTTAGTACATGAATTTGATATGGAAATAAGTTGTAAAATGATAATTGAATCAGAAAATAAATTATTTGATGCAATGATTATTGAAATTAATATTCCTACTTTTGAATTTATTATTACAGAATTTCAAATATTATTTTTTATTAATTACTTAAAATCAATGTATAATGAAGGAAATTTACTTTCTAAAGAAATGAATGATGATTTAAAAAAAAAAGGTGGTGTTAGTAAATCTACTGAAATGGATGATATAAAAGATTATATGAAAAAAAAAGGAGATGAAGTACAAAAAGGAATTGAAAAAGAAAATGAGGAAAAAAAAAAAAGAGAAGAAGAAAAAATGAAAATTGAAAATGAAATAAAATCAAAAAAAAATAAAAAATATACAAGTTTAGTAAATAATTTTGCTAAAGTAGCAAAAAAAGCAACACATTATGAAAAGACAATTAAAGATATTGAAAAAATGAGAAAGAGTCTTAATTTTATTTTTAAAATTAATAAAGTATCATTAATAATGAGAAAAAATTATAAAGATTTATCAATAAATGATTATTTATTATATCAACAAAATGATTATTTAATGATTTTTGCAACTACTGATGATTCAGATATGTATTTTAAATTAGATATTTCAAATGTAGGATTATATGATAAAGATTTATCTATTAATAAAGAAAAATTAATTAATCCTCATTTTGATTGTTTAGTTGAATCAAATAAAGTTGAAAGTCAAAATACAAATAGTTTTATTACAATATTATTTTGTTATATTAAAACAACTAATAAATCAGAAACAATAATTGATATTAATAATTTAAATATTGTTATTGGATTAGATTCAATTTTAAGATTATATTTATTTTCAATGTATTATTATGAAAAATATTGTGAAATGTGTGCAGAAGTTGAAAAAAATAATCCTAATGCTGAAAGGATTAAAGAAGAAGAAAGACAAAAAAATATAGAATATATTAGAAAAATGCAAGAAGAAGCAATTAATGTTAAATTTTTTGAAAGAGTTAAATCAAATACAAGAAGTAAATATGGAAGTAGAATTTCTAATGAAGATAATATAATAAACACTAATAAAATAAAAGATAAAAATGATGAATCAAATATTAAATTAAAAACAATAAAAGAAGATGCAAAAGAAGATGATGAAGAAAATAAAGCTGATAAAGAAAAAATTAAACGTCAATTAAAAAATTTAAGTAAACTTAAATTTTTATATGGATTAAAGGAAAAAGTTAAAAAAACAGAACATATAAAATCAATATTAAAAGTAACAGTAAATATGAATGATACAGTTTTAAAAATGCCTTTAGATGCAAATAAAATAGACACTCCAATTTTTTCAATTAATTTTGATATGACTTATATTCAAGAATGGAAACAAGAAATGGATAATGTATATGAAATGCCAAAAAAAAAATTAATTAAACAAGATTTTTCAATTAATGATAATAATATGAATTTAATGATTTATGAAGCTGATATGGATTTAATTTATTATGTTCCTTCACAAAATAAATTTACTCATAATCCAGTTACTGAAAAATTATTATCTAATTTTAGAATGACTTGTCAAATTAAAAGTTATATTGTTCCTGTTAATTCAATTTCAGTCATGAATATTGATGTTTTATTTGAACCTCTTCTTTTAAATTTTGGTTTTAGACAAATTAGGAAATTAACTCAATTATATAATGATTCAATGAAATTTTATTATACTGATATGCAAGAAAAATATGTTCCTTATGTTAAACCTGAAGATATTGGTATTGAAAATGGAGAAAATAAATTAAAGGTAAATAATAAAAAACCAAATTTAAGAAATACAATTAGAAGAGTTATTATTAAAAATAAATTACAGAAACATTTCTTAAAACGTTTAAAAGATATAAAAATAAAATTAGAAAAAGAAGATCCAAGAAATATTTCAAAATTTAATAGTTTTATGGATGTAAATTTAAAAATAGATAAAGCATCATTTACAATATTTGATAATACAACAATAAGAAAAAAAATATTAATGGATATATCATTTACAAAATTATCATTAAAATATATTTCAAATTCAAAACCAAGAGATAAAAATAATATGGGAAATGCAATAATAGAAATAATAACAGCAAAACCAATTTCAATGGATCAATATAATTTCCAAACATGTTATCAATATATGAAAATGGTATTTGAAATAGATATTTATTATTATAATTTAATTTTAAGTGACTTTGAACCTTTTATTGAACCTTATGGTATCGAAATTAATATGTTACAAGTTGATCCAATTACAAGAAATAAAATTGATATTTCATCTAAAGATATGTTAAATATGAATATTTCATCAAATTCTATTAAAGTTTTAAATATGTTTTTAACTAAATATTATCAAAGTGAAGAATTATGGAAAAAAATAGATTTAGATAATCAAAAAAATGTTGTTGGAAGAGGAAATGAAAAAGAAAAAAAAGAGATAATTTTACAAATGAAAAATTTATTAGGATTACCCGTGAATTTTTGGTTTGAAGCAAATCCAAAAATTAAATATCAAATTAAGAAAGATGGTACATATTCATTTACTAAAAATACTCTTGCTGAAGCATTAGGTCCTTCAATATTAAAAAATAAAATATTAAAAGATAAATTTTCTTTTTCTTTTGATGATTCAACTCCAATAAGAGGAATTAATTTTTCAAGAAATATAATAAGAGAATATAAAGTAAAAATAAATCAAGATGGTATAATTAAAATTGTTGAAATTACAGTTAGAGTTGATACATCAGGTTTAATTAAAGAAATTTTTTTTATGTCTGGAATAAAATTTGTAAATAATACAAAATATGATGAATTGTATCTTAAAATTAATGATAATTCAATTCCTGATAATTGTATTCTTATAAAGAAAAATATTAAAATTCCAACTCCTATTCCTTTAACTTGGATGTTAAGTAAATCACAAAAACCAGAAATTTCAATTTGTGTTTATAAAGATGGTCCTTCTCAAAAAATTTATGATAATATTGATGAAATATTAATTAAAGATATTGATAAGGTAAAAAATGATGATAGAAAAAAAAAGAAAAAACAATTTGAAAATGCTCATAAAGATGATAAAAATCCAAGATTTAAATTAATAACAGATCAAATTTTAAATAATTTTGATAATAATGATGATAGTAAAATTATCCCTGTTCAAGATAAAGAAGGTTCCATTTCTCATTTATGTTTTGATTATAAAATTTATCAATCAATTGAGCAAAAAGAAAAAAGTAAAAAGCCTGAAATTGATGAAAAAAAAATAGAAGGACAAGAAAAAGAAAAAAAAGTAAAATTAACAACACCAGAAGATAATAAAATACAAGATGGATATGATTATATAATTAATATTCAATCATGTGTTGAATTTTTCAATTCATTACCTTTTCCTTTAATAATTCATAAAGATGGAAAAGAAATTATATTAAAACCTTTACAAACTGAAGTTTTTTATGATTTACAACCAGAACAAAATATTGCATCAATTAAAATTTCTCTAGATTATTATGGAAAAAAATATGAATCTAGAGAATTTGCAATTAGAGAAAGAATTGATCATCTAATTTTATATTGTGAAAATGATAATATTAAAGAAATTAATATGCATGTTGCAAAAGTTCCTTGTTCAAAAAAAACTTTAGCAAATAATCAATTATTAAAAATTGAACAATTTTCAACAAAATCATTAAAATATATTTTCTTCTTTGATTACTTAATTACCAATAGATTAAATACAGATATATTATGTTTATCAACAAATAATAAAAAATTTGATAAAAAAGATGAAAATAAAAATCCTATAATATTACAAAAAGAGAAAATAAATTTAATTACATTACCAGAAAATGATGCTAAATTAATGATACGTTTAAATGATACAGAATGGAGTGATGCTTTTGAAATGAATACAATTGGAATTGAAGGAGTAGTTAGAATAAATAAAAAAATTAATATTATTTCAAATGATAAAAAAGATGATTTAATGACTTCTATAGATATTGCTTGTATTATAACAATTTCTGATAATTATATTTATTCTGTTGTTTTAGTTTTTGAACAAAGATATCTTATTATTAATAATTTGGGATTTGATGTTTTTTATATGCAAGAAGAAGATAAAGAAGGTTATACTTATACTTTAAAAGATAAAGCACAACAAGATTTAATTTATACCGAAAAAAAAAGAATTTATAGAATTGGAATTAGAAGTGAAAGTTCTTCAAATAATGAAATTAATTGGAGTGGTCCTTTTGATGTTGAAAATGTTGAAGATTTTGATTTAATGATTAAAATTGAAAAGAATGAAATTAATAAATATCCTCGTAATATTTTCACATATAATGGAAATGAATATTATATTTTAATTCGTATGATTAATCAAACATATGATAAAGGTATTATTTACATTATGCTAAATTTACCACATTATCCATATTTAGAAATTGATAATAAAACAAATAGTCCTATAAAAATATATGAAACTAAAAAGGGAGAACCATTATTAATAAATCCTAGAGATAGAGTTCCTTTTGTTTGGAAAAGTACAATAGATATAAAAGATACTTTAGAATGTGAAGTTTATGGTGAAAAAAAAACATTTAATTTTTCAAAATTTGATAAAAATATTTATAATATTTCAACAAAAGATCCAGAATATGAGGAAATTGAAATTTATAAATCTATTTCTTTATCAGTTTTTACTAAAAATATGCAAAATACTCGTTGTTTAACTATTGAAGAATCTGAATATATTCCAAATGAACAATCTGTTGTTGAAAAAATATTCTTTAGAAATAAAAAGAGACCAAGTACAATGGATATTAATTGTGATTTTAAAGGATGGGGAATGTCATTTATTGATGATATTCCTAAAGAAATTTTTTATATATCAATGTATGGACTTAAAGCAGGATATAAAAATAATGTTTTATCACTTAATAATGATTCCAAAATTGAAAATACTGAAAATATTACTTTCTTTATGAAAAATTTCCAAGTTGATTATTGTAAAAATGATTCATATAAAAATATTATTTATCCCAAACAACAAATTATTCCTTCAAATGAAAATGAAAATTCAAACAAAGATATTGTCCCATTTCTTTCTATGTTAGTTGTTCGCCAATATACAAGAAATATTTCAACCGATGTACAAGTTAGTAAATATCCTCAAATTGATATTACAATGCAAGAATTTAATATTAAAGTAGAACAATATGTTATGAATAATTTGATGAATATAACAAATAATTATATGTCATTATTAGATTATTATAATAACACAGATAAACAACCTGAAATAAAGGAAGAAGAAAGTTTAAAAGAGAAAGTAGAAACTCCAATATTAAAATTAACAAGAGAAAATGAAAATCTCTCAAAAATGTTAATAAACTTCCTTTTAATAGGAGCAATAAAATTTAACTTAACACTCCGTTTAGATTTAGCATCAATCCAAAGTGAATCAATACCAAAAACATTAATTCGTATATTTGGTTCAATAGGAAACTCATTTGCAAGAATAACAGAATCACCATTAAAATTCTCAGAAAAAATATTCCAAAATGTCTACATAGATTACTATTCATTAATGTGGAAATTAATAGGTGAATACACAAAGCAAGGTATACTTCAAATATACAAAATATTAGGTTCCCTTGATATAATAGGTAATCCTGTAAAATTAATAGACAATATAGGAACAGGATTTTTCGAATTATTCAACGAACCTCGTAAAGGATTTCTTCAAGGACCAACTCAATTTGCAAAAGGACTAGGTCGTGGTATAGTAGGATTACTATCAGGTGTAATAGGAGGAGCTGCTGATGCAGTTGGTAAAATAACAGGAACTTTATATGCAGCTACACAAAGTGCAACTGGTCATTCAAGAGATGCTATAGTAGATGAGGAAGATGAACCAGGTAATGTTTTAAGTGGTACAGCTCAAGGTATAATTGGTGGAGGGAAAGAATTATTAAAAGGTATAACTGGTATATTCTTAAATCCATATAGAAAAGCTAAACAACAAGGAATTAAAGGATTTTTTAAAGGATTGGGTTCTGGTTTACTTGGTGCTATTATTTCACCTTTTGCTGCTGCTTTAAAAATTACTAATAGTATTGCTGTTGGTATTAAAAATACTTTTAAATTACTTACAAAAAGTAATCTTAAAACTGAAAGATTTAGATTTCCTAGAGTTATTATTGAAGGGGAACCTATTAAAAATTATGATGAAGAAGCTGCTGAAGCTAAAGAATTACTTTATCAATTAATGAAAATTGATACTGATAATATTATTTATAATGCTGATTTTCAATCTGGTGATAAAGGATTTAATGATAAGTTGTCGACTGTTATTTTAACTGATCAATTTATTGTTGTTGTTTATGATATGAAAAAAATTATTTTTAATTTGAATATTAGAGATATTAAAAAATGTACTTTACATTTTATGAATGATGTCTATATTATTGTTTTTAAATTATATAATGAGTCAACAAGAGGTTTTAGATTATCCAAGGAATGTGGAAAAATTGCCTGTTCACTTTATGATCTTTTTAATGAAATGCTCAATGTTAAAACTTTAAAATCTGTTAAAACTATTATTAAAAAACAAAGTTCAAATATCTCTAATTCAATGATTAATACTATAAATACAAATAATACTTTAAGAAGTGGAAATATTAATTTAGATTTTTCTGGACAAAATGTAAAAAGTAATTATGATAATACTATTCCCAATAATGGTTCTGTTTTTAATGCTAATTCTATTCATGAAAGTGAATATTCTGATGCACAAAGTAATATTCAAGGAAATGAAGAAAATGAAGGAAAAAATGATAATAAAATGTTTATAGACAAAATTGATTAGGAATAATATTAATTATTTAATTTTTTTTATAATTTTATTTTTTTGAATATTATTATTTCTTTATTAAAATGATATAATAAAGAGTAAATATTTTTATATCATTTATTTTAAATTTACTTGTAAATCATATCATATATCAATGGAAATTAATTATAAATATGAACATAATAGTGAAAATAGAGAAGAAACTTAATTTACTTATGATAAATTGAATATATATCAAATTTATTAAAAAATAAAATGTAAATTATAAATAATTAATTATTGAAATATTAATGTATTATTATTTAAATAATTTAATAATAAATAAATATTTATTATAAAAATATAATACTGAATAATTGTTTTTTTAAATATATTATACAAAATAATAAAATAATAAATGGAATCAAATATTATATTTAAACCTAATAAACAATTTTATAAAGAAGAAAATGAATCATTTCAGTTAACTAAAAATCTTTTTTCTAAAAATTCTAATGAAATATTTAAAAAAAAACATTTTTTATTAGGAAAAACATATTTAGAAGAATCAACAAAAGATGATTATATAAAAATTCAAATTCCAGTAAAAAAATTTTCTTACAAAAATATGAATAAGAATAAATTTGTACCAAACCTAAAACCTTTAGAAATAAATTTTAGGCCATCAATATTAAAATTAAACACAAATTCAATATTAAATAAAAACTATTGTAATACTTGTCCAAATACTGAAGAATTAAGTTCTGATTTTATATCAAATGATGAAGATAATTTAATTTATTTGAGAAAAAAATTAAAAATAATTAAGTCATCAATTCCTAAAGTTTTTTCAAGTAAAATTATAAATAAAAATTATTTTGAATTAGATAATGAAGAATTTTCAAATAATGATAATGATTATATATATAGTGAAAGTGATAATAATTATGAAATAAAGAATTTAAATTACATTAATGAAAAAGACAATGAAAATAAATATTATTTTAATTCCTGTTCAATATTACAAATATTGGAAAATAAAATTTAATTATTTTAATTTGTTCTATTAATTATTAAAATCAAATGATATATTATTAAATAAATGATATATAAAAATTATTATTCATATATATAAAGCAATATAATTTTGTCATTATTTTTATATTTATTTAAACTATTAAATTTATTTGTTATTGAAAAAATGTAAATATTATTTTTAATTATATTATTTTAAAATGAAAAAAAACAAAGAATCATTAATTATATATAATAAAAATACAAATCTAAAACAAAACACAATGCAAAAAAAAAACAAAAATAAAATTGTTGATGAAAAATCAATTAAATATATTCATCCATTAAATTCAAATAAAAAAGAAATTAAAAAAGAAAAAAGAAGAAATGATAACAATTCAAATAAAAATATAGAAGAAAATTCCATAAATGACAAAACAGATTCAATAAATGAAGATAATTTAGAGTTAATAAAAAATAAAAAAGAATTAAATGATAATAATAATTCAATATGTAATGAAAAGCATATTGAATCAGATGAAAACGATAATAAAAAAGAAGATTTAGAACTTATAGTAAAAAGAAATGAAAAGAAAAAGAAATATAAGACGAGTTTTTCTTCACCCATAATAGTAAATGAATTTAGAAAAATTGAAATTCCTAAAATAAAAAATCCAAGAATAAAAATAATTTATTTATATCTTCATAATGAATTTTATTTAAATGTAAATCCAACTATTACTTTAAGTGAAATAAAATATATAATTGGTTTAAATTTAAATTTAGATGTTAATAAATTTAATATGATATATAATGATAAAGTAATATCAAATGAAATAATGTCTAAAAAATTAAATGAATATATTAATTTATCAAAAATTAAAATTAGACCTATTTTTATTATTAAAAGAAGATTAATGATAAGTAATACACTTCCAATAATAAATTCTTTATATAATAAAAATTATTTCTATAAAGTAAGAATTTTTAATTATCCTTCAATGGCAAATAAAGATGTTTCACCAGATGATAATTTATATAAAATTATTAATGATTTTTATATTGCTCAAATGATTAAAAAAGATTTTATTTGTGAAAAAAAAAGTGATGAATTTATAATTTCTTTTCCTTCTTCTGATATTGCTTTTGATTTTAATAGATATATGTTTATTATTAAGAATATGAGACCTATATTAAAAGATATTAAAATATCATTAATGATAAATAAAAAAAGAAAAAATAGTTTGAACAATTTAAATAATTTTAAAATTAATAATAAAAATAACAAATTAAATACATCTTCAAAAATGAATCTTATTTGGGAAAATTATAAATTTTAACATTTATAAATAATAAATTTTTTAAGTTTTTTTTATAAATACCGGATTAATATTTATATCCTTGATTTTCTTATTAAACTTTTTTTGAATTTTTTCCTGTATTTAAATATAATTTAATTAAAAAAATATATTTTAAATAAAAGAATATAAACTTATTTATTTATAAAAAATAATTAAAAAATTTAAAAATGGAAAAAGTATTATCACAAGGAGCAGAAGGAAAAATATACCTAACTAAATTTTTAGATAAACTATGTTTAGTAAAAGAAAGATTTATAAAACAATATAGAGTAAAAGAATTAGATACCAAATTAACAAAATCGAGAATTTTAAATGAAACAAGAAACATATCTCGTGCTTCAAAAAATGGAATAAATGTCCCAACTATATATTTTGTAAATTTAATAGAAAGAAAAATATATATGGAATATATAAATAATGGATGTCAACTTAAAGAAATTTTAACATATATTTTCCAATTAAATGATTTAAATACATATGAAAAATTTCTTGAAAAAATTATAAATGATTTAGGAAATATGATAAGTAAATTACATTCAAATGGTATTGTACATGGTGATTTAACTCCAAGTAATATAATATTAAAAATAAAATCAAATGAAAATAATGAAAATAATTTAAATTCTGGTAAAGATGAAATTTTAAAATTAAAAAATTATGATTATATGTATTTAATTGATTTTGGCTTAAGTTCAATGACTACAAGTAATCAAAGTGGAATTGAAGATAAAGCAGTTGATTTATATGTTTTAAAAAGAGCTATGATTTCAAATAATCCTAAAAGTGAAGAAGTTTTTGAAAAAGTTATAAATATTTATGAAAATAATTGTGATAATGGAAAAAAAATTATAGAGCATTATAAAAAAGTAGAAATGAGAGGAAGAAAAAGATTAGCTTTTGGTTGAAATAATAAATAAAATTTTATAATTTAAATAACAATAACTAATATTAAATTTTTAATGTTTAAATATATTATTAAATTTAATTAAACCTTTGTATATTTTCCACTTTCTCCAGCAATTAAAGAAATATTTTGTGTTGGAAATTCACTCATATAGTCATCTTTCGATCTTTTTATTATGAATATAATAGCTAAAACTATTGCAATACAAACTAAAATAATTAAAATTATAATTAAAACAGTTTTTGAATTTTTTTTATTTGTACTTTCAATTGATACAATTAAACCTTTTTTTATTTCAACTTTTCCATTATAAACTATAAATTTTGAAATAACATTCTCTGAATATTCACTTTCAATTGTCATATACCATTTACCATTTAATTCATCATTCTCTTGGAATTTATATGTATTATCTTTATTAAAATTAATTATTTTGAGATCTTTATCATTTGTTGATTCTTCTGAATTCAAATAACACATATTTTGACTTTTTTCAGCATTTTTATCATTTTGTTTTAATAAATATAATTTTGTTGATGTTACTTTAATGTCTTTAATTGGATTTTTTGAATAAGAAAATTCTGAAACTTTATTTTTATTATTTATTAAAATATAATCATTAGACTCTTTGAAAGATTCTATCTGTTTGATAAAATTATTTTCATTATTTTTATTATTATGGAATTTATATAAAAATAATGTATTTGCATTTACATTTGATTGTTCAAAATGAATACCATTATGTAATATTGGGATATTATAATAATTATATTTTTTAGATATTTTATTAGTCCATAAATTTTCATTTTCATATTTCATTTTTAATTCATATTCTTTTTCATTTCCACATTTAAGAACAAAGAATGAAATATGAGAATTATTATAAGTTCTATCAATATTAATTTTATTTTTTGAAATTATACCTACTTTATTTTCTTTTAAAACTTTATCATTTTGATCATTTTTTAAAGAATAATTAAATTTAACATTTAAATCAACAGGTTCATCAAACTCTAAAGCATAATAATATGAAAAATCATTTAATATTTTATATTGATCATATGGATTTTTATTTGAATAAATATTATCAACTAAATGATTTTTATGGAATCTAAATCTTAAAGGATTTCCACTATTACTAACTAATGGGAAATATTGAGGACTTTTTGAAAAGCCAAAAGCCATATTATATGATACTTCTTTTGATGTTGAAATTGTAATGTTTGATGAGGAATATAAAAGGTTTTTTTCATATTCTATTAAAAAATATTTTTTTGGTGAATTAAGTTTTATTTTTGCATTTCCAATATTAATTACATGATATAAAAATTCATAATTTATAACAATTGAAACTAACATATTACTTTTGGTTTCTAATCTAATTTTATCATTTTTAGGTAGAAATTGTTTTTCATAATTTTGTGCTTCAATATTAATATTATCTTCATTTAAATTTAATTTCAATAATTCATTACTATTTAATTTTGTTATACTTAAATAAATATTATTAAATTCAGTTCTACTTATTGATAAAGATAAAGGAATATTTGGTTTAAGATGAATAGTATTTAATGAATTTTTTTTTAAATATTTTAAATCCTTTTGATAAATTCTTAAATTTAAATCACCAGGACCTTTTGGTTTAATATGAATAATTTCATAACGACTATTAAATATAGTATAATCATTAGATGGTAATTTTCCATCTTTATTTGTAGGGAAAATATGATCATCAAGTTTTGTATGATATACAAGTTCAAATTCTTTTGAATTTTGTTCTGGATAAATTTCAAAATCTGAATTTACAATTTTATAACATTCTAATAAATAAAATGAAAAATAATTTTCATATGGGAAAAATGTTTGAAATAATCTTTCTTTTCTAGTTGTTCCATGGAAAAATACAACTTTTTCATTTGTTATTTCAGCTTTACTCCTTAATTCATTATTTCTATATAATTTAGCAATAATTGAAATTTTTGAATCTTCATCTTTTTTAAAACCTAAAGAAACAATATTACATTCATTATTTTCAACAATTTCTTCAATTGAATTTAAACCATTTCTAGGATTAATTGAACTTCCTTTATAAAATAAACGATTATATGTTTCACTATATATTACAAAATATTTATATTCAGTATCTATTTTATTTTGGTCAAATTCAAATCTAAAATAGCATAATTTATCAATATCACATTTTAAATTATTAATTTTTGATGAAAAGTCTTTTTCTGTTGTTTTAATGTTATTAACTATTTCTGAAGTTTGAAGCTCAATTTCTGATTCATCATCTTGTCTATTAATTTGAATTAACAATTCTATATTATCTGTTGATTCTTTTGAATAATATATTTCATATATTTGATTTTTACTATCATATACAAATTCTACATCTGTACCATTTGATTTTATTTTATCATTTCTATTTTCATTTTTTTTAAGATATGCAATTTTTATTTTATATTTTTTAATATTATTTTCATCAATTCCTTTAAATATAATTGAACCTTCTGATTTTTCTTTTACATCCATTTTATCAAGATTAATATAAAAATTACTAATTGGTTCAGTTATTTTTGAATTAGTTTTGAGTTCATTAAATTGATTTTCTTCTTCAAATATTTCTCCATTTTTGAATGATATTTTACCAAAATAAAGAGGAAGCCTAATTGGGAATGGATTTTCATAATCTGCTATTATTGCAATATAATAATTACCATTATAATCAGAATTGAAATTAATTTCTTTTTCTTTTTTGGAAATTATTTTTATATCATTCTCCTCTTTCAAATTGTTTAAATAGCATAAATTTGTTAATTGTGTTTTATATTCTGATTCTTTAGGTAATAAATAAATATAATATTCTGAAACTTTAAATTTTTCCAAAGGTTCAGAAATTTTTAAAGATTTATTTATTTCAATTTTACTTGATTTATAATTTTGAATTTTATTAATAAATTCATTATCTTTTTGAGAATCATCATTATATGCATAAGAAAAAAGGATATTATTATTTATTTCTTCTTGTGAAAAATAAATATATTTATATAATAATGGTATTTTATAGAAATTATAAAGATTTTCTAGATTACCACTCCAAATAATTTCATCATCACCATATTTCATAAATAATTTACTTTGATATGAATAATCACAAACATATGCAGATATAGAAATATACTTTTTTTCTGATTTACGAGGATAAATATTCATTTGATCTCTATTTATAGTTTTAAATTTATTTTCATTTAGATTAGAATTTTTAGATGGCCTTTTATTATATATTAATTTAACATCTATAGTATTATTTTCTTCAAATTCAATTGCATAATAATATTTATAATTTTCATTTTGACTATATCTTAATCTTAAATCATGGTAAGGATTAATTTCCATTTGAACAGTTTCAATATATTTATTTAATTCATTAAATTCCAAACTAATATCACTTTTACTTTCAGATACTTGAGGAAAATATTTATCACTTATTGCAAAACCATCACAAACTTTATATTTTACATCCATAGTATTTGTTAATTCAAGCATAGTTTTCCCATAATTATCACTTCTCTGATATTCAATTAATATTAATTTCTTATCTTTTACAACTTTTACTATTTCCTGATCATCTTCTTTTATTGATATAACCTCATATAAATCTTTTTTATATCTAATTACTATAACTACTAATAAATTATCTGAAGTTTTAAGCTTAATTACTTTATTATTTACTTCTTCTGATATTGAATCAAATGTATCTAACTTATCATTAAAAGAAAATTTCCCTTTATTTATTGAATGAACTGAAATATAAAATGATGGTGATTTTTCTAAAACAAGTGGTAAATTTATTATTCTTTCTTGATTGATTGGTAAATGCATATGATAACGACCTTCATTTATTAATTTTTCATCCAAAAATGATAATGGATAAATTCTTAAATATAAATTACCAGCTGATAATGGTTTGATTAACATAATATCACTTTCAATAACTTCATTGAAAGAATTTGATTTAATTTCAATATCTGATTCTGTTGGTAATATACTTTTTTCAAATTTATTTTTGTAATAAATTTTAAATATATTTGAAGGTTGTTCATTATACATTTCAAATTTTTCTTCTTCCTTAGTATAACATTGTAGGAAATAAAAGGGAAATTCATTTCCATATGTAAATATACTTTGGAATATTTTTTCTTTTCTTTGAGTTCCAATAAATCTAACAATTTTCAAATTTGAATAATCCATTAGTAATTTCACAGCATTTAATTCATTTTTTTCATTATAAAATTTAATTGTTACTATAATATCTGATTCTTGTTCACTTTGATATTTTAAAACAACAAAATAGCAAATATTATCATCAATAATTGTAGTTTTATTAGAATATGAATTTGAAGGATTAATTGATCCTTTATATATAAGACGATCTAAAGATTTAGAATAAAAAATTAAATATTTTGAAGTATATGAATCTGGTTTTATTTTATATTGATAATAACATGGAAGATCTTTTTTATTACAATTGAAAGAATTAATTGTTTTAAGGCTATCTTCATCAATTTCTTTATAAATTACAAAATCAGTTGCTTGAACTTCAAGATTTGTTTTATCTAAATAATTTTCAATCTGTATTATTATATAATTAAAAATATCAAGAGTTTTTTCATAATAAAATTCAACAAGTTTATTTTTTTTATCATATTCTAATTTTAATTCTTTTCTTTCAAAACTTTTTATGCTATCTGAAAAGGATTTTTCATCCAAATTTTCAGATCTATCAAATGCCATATGAACTGAAATTTTTGATCCTTCTTCTTCTTTATCTAATCCTTTTAAAACAATAGAACCTTCTTTTCCATATTTTTCTTTTCCCATTTTTCTAATATCAATATAGAAATATGAAATTTTATCTTCTAATTTTAATTTTTCTCCATTTGGTTTAAGTTCTTTAAATTTAATTTTTTCAATTTCTATTTTATCTCCAGAAATAGTTACTTTTTCTTTAAATAAAATTAATCTTGTTCCAATTATATCATTATATTCTCCTATAACTATTAAATACCAATTACCTTTCCTTTCTTTTAGATCTATTTCTTTATCAAATGGTATTATTATTACATTATTTTCATATTTTCCTTCTTTTTTTTTTACTTCAATTTTAGTTAAATAACAAAGATTATCATAATTATATGAAAATTCTTGAATATTTTTCTTAAGTAAAAATACTTTTAATTTTACCTTATATTTTTTCAAAGGATGATCTTTTAATTTTAATTTTGAACCTTCTAAAGTAATATAATTTTCATTTATAGGATTAAAATTAAGTTTATAAATTTCATTAATAAATTCTTGATTAATTTTTTCATTTTTATCTGTATATTGATAATACAATATTGCAGAATCACTATTATTTGATAATTCAAAATGCATTCCATTATATAAAACAGGGAGTTCATAAAAATTAAATTGAGAAGTTAATGTTCTTCTAAGAAGAGTATTTTTTTCATATTTTAATACTAATGAATTTGATGTTATTCTCTTACAAAAATAACACATTATTTGAATATCTATTTTTTCTTTATTTGTTTTAGCAAGTGCTGGAAAATGATCATTTGATATATAATTAAATTCTTTTTCATTTAATTCATATTGGTACTTTAGATCTTTTTCATTTCTAATAAATGATATATATAATGAAGTAAGATTTTCATTTTCAAGTTCAATACCATAAAAAAATTTGTGTTGATTTATATCAAGATGGAATTGATCATATGGATTTTTATCAAAGAAAATAGTATCATGATAATCATTTAATTGATTAAATGAATTTCTAATAGGATTTCTACTTAATTGTACACTAGGGAAAAATTCAGCACTTTTTGTATGACTAAAATAAGAATTATAAAACACTTCTTTATTTGCTTTAATATCAATTTCAATTGAACCATATCTTAAATCATTAGGATATTCAAATAAAATATTTTTTTGATTTCTAACTAAAATTGAGCTTGTAGGTTGAATTGTTTTATATAATAAATTTTCAGTGACAATAATACTAAGTAATATTTCTTTCTCTGTTGTTAATTTAATGCTTTCCATTTTATCATTAATGAATAATTCATTTGTAATTTCATATTTTGAATTCAATTTAACTTTTCCTTTTCCTATTAATTTAATATGTAAATTCACATTTTTAGGTGACTCATTTATTTTAAATGTTTTTTCTTTCTCTAAAAATACATGATTTAAACCATTCATTTGAATATTACCCTCCAAATTAAAAAATATTAATTTTAAATTACCAGGAGATGTTGGTTTAACATATATAATTATAAAATTTGTTTTTATTTTATATAATGAATTTGGCTCAAATTTAAATACATTTTCCATCGGCAAAATACCATTAGTGTAATCAGTATTCATGCTTAATTCGAAATTTCCAATACTTTGTTCATTATATATAGCCCAATTTATTAGATTTTCTGGATAAGTTCCTACAAAATAAAATGGATAATATGCATCATAAGAAAAAATTGATTCAAATACTTGTTCATTAATTGAATTAAAAACAACTACTTTTGTATTTGTAATTTCAATGACAATTTCATAATCTTCTTTTTTATAAAATTTAAATATAATTGCAATCTCATTTTCATAATAATAATCATAATCAAAAACCAGTAATTGATGTTTTTGATTTTCTTTAACTTCATCTCTTACTTCACCTGCAATTAAAGGATTCATATGACCTTTATAAATTAAAGATTCCTTTGTAGTTTTATATAATAAAATATATTTTTTTTCATATTCATATGTAAATGGTTTTATTTTCATTTTATAATAACATATATCGTGTGTTGAATCTGAACATTTTAATTTATATTTTTTTTCTGCATTAATTTCTTGAATTACTAATTCTTTTGGAAAAGGTAAAGGAGTAATAAAAAATTCCATATTTGAATTTGATATAATTTCTATTAATAAAATAATCTTTCTATCTTCATCTTTAAAATCAATAATTTTCTCATAAAAAAGTTCATAATAATTATTATTAGGATCTTTAATTAATGTATTTGATACTTGAAAACCTTCTTTAAATCTTTCATAAAGTTCATCATTTACAATATCATCTTTTTTTATATTTATAACAACTGTATTTATAATATATTCATCAGGAACAATACCTTCAAAAAGAATTGAACCTTCTGTTCCATTTAATTTAGTAATATCTAAATATAAATAACTTTTTTTATCACCTATTTTTGTTTTTTGATTAATTTTAATTTCATTGAATTTAATATTATTATCTATTTTTATTTTACCATTTTCAATTTTTACTTTTTCAGAATAAATAATAACATCAAAATTTATAGGATTATCAAATTCTTTTACAACTACTAAATACCAATCTCCATTAGCAATTTCATTTTTTCCAAAATCATATTCTCCATCTGAATTTAAACTTATAATTTTCGTTTTATCACTTTCTTGTACTGAATTTAAAGTACATATATCATCATAATTTGTAACATATTCCTTTACATCAAGTAAATATAATTTTGTATTTTTATCCTTATAATTTCCGATTGTTATTCTTTTAAAAGTTAATTTGTTATTATCTAATTTTGAATAAATTGACATATTTTGATTAATAAATACATTAAATTCAGTTTCAAATTCCAATAAATCAATATATTCATTTGAATAACTATAGGTAAATAATATTTTATTTTTTTTATTTTCTAATTCAAAAGTAATTCCATTATAAATTGATGAAATTTGAAAAAAGTTATATTTTCTAATCAATGTTTCACTCCACAAATCAAATTCTTCATATTTCATTTTAATTGTATTTTTAATATTATTTTTACATTTCATTGTAGCAATTCTCATAAAATTTTTATCATAGTTATCAATAACTTGAACTAATTTTTCATTTAAAACATATTTTTCATTTTCTCGACTAGTATCTTTAGCCTGAGATTTTTTATTCTTGTAATTAACAGCTATATTAATTCTATCTATTTTAACATTTTTAAATTCCAAAATATAAAAATATAAATTATCATCATTTATAGGCATTTTTTTTTCATCATAAGGATTTTGTGAAATTTGAAGAAATTCTTCTTTATTATCATCATTTATTGTCATTAGAATGGGATTTCCACCTTTTGATATTAAAGGAATATACTTATCACTTTTTACAAATGTTTCTCCTACATAAAATTCTACATTAAAATTTGAAATTCCATCTGGTACATTAATTCTAATTTCTGGACTATAATAATTTGTATTTTTTTCTAATTGAATTACAATTCCTTTCCTATCATTTAAATTAGTTATTTCTTTTTTTTTTTCAGTAACAAGATAATATAAATTTGAATCATAAATTGCTGTTAATTCAAATAAAGCATCTTCATCTGAATCACAAGTTAATTCTACTTCACTTATTAATTCTTTATAAATAGGTTTATTAGTAATAACTAATTTTTCACCTTGATAATTACATACTATTTTACTACTACCAAATGTCTTTATGGTTAAATATAAATTTTTTCTTTCATTATTAGGTATTCTTATTAGTCTTCGTCTATCTTTTTCTATTTTAATATTTGTTATACCATTGTTTTCAATATTAATTTCATCTAAATTTTCAAATATTTTTATATCAAGTGTTCCAGGTAAAATTGGTTTAATGTATATTATAATTAATTTATTCTTTAATTGAAGAAATTTATTAGGTAATAATTCTTTTTCATGTTCAGTTGGTAAAATATAATTTGAAATATGAGTTGTATAATAAAATTTAAAAAAACCAAGTTTTTGAACTGGATATAATTCATAATTGTTTTTAACTTCTTTATAATTTCCAATATAATAAAAATCAAAAGATTGCATATAACTAAATAAAGTTTGGAATATTTTTGGACGTACTCTATTTTCTTGAAATAAAGCAACATTTTTTGATGTAGATTCAACTAAAACTCTAGCATGATATTTTTTATCACATTTAAATTTAAAAGTAACTCTAATTTCTGAAGTTTGTTCACGATCAAATTTAAAAATATTTAAATTATATTTTTCTGTAATTGCATTATTAATTTTTATTTGATCATTTAAATTACCAGCAAATTTAATATGACATTGATTTTCAGTATAAATAAGTACTGTTTTCTTTCTAAATTTTGAATCATTTATTTTAATTTGATGATAAATAATTTGATTTGGCTCATATATTAAATTTCTTTCTTTTGCTTTATCAGGTTCAAAAATTTCAACATTAGGAAATGCAAGTGCTATCAAATCTAAAGTAATATCTGTTTCTCCTTCAATTGAAAAAAGAAAAAAATTATTTGTATCATATTTTGCTTTTGGAAGCTCATTTTCAAAAAGTAATTCATAATTTTGATAATTTGGGTCATAATATAATTTATAAGTTTTTAATGTTTGTGTGTTTTGTAACTTTTTTAAAAATTCATTATTATCTATATAATCATAATGAAGATTAATTCCTTTAATCTTTATATCATTTATATTTTTAATTCCTTCAAATAAAATTGAACCAAAATTTGCATTTTCATTCATATCAGTTGTTTTTAAATAAAAGTATGAAAATTTATTTCTCTTTATTTCTACATTAAATTTTTTATTTATTTCTAATTCATCAATTTTATTATCTTCTAATGAACGTCCCTCATTTAATTTTCCAAAGCAAAGTATCTGATTTAGAATAGCAAGACTTATAAGGATATATCTTAGTCTTAGCATTTTAATTATATTTTTTTTTTCATAGAATATTATATATTACTTTAGATATTATTATTTATTGGAAAAAAAAATATACATTAATCATTTTTTATTTTAAATGATAAAAATATTCAAATGATATTATTTATTAATAAAAAAATAATAAAAAATATTTAAATTAATAATTAATTAAATTAAAATAGTAAAAAAATAAAAAAAAATTAAAATTTAAACTAAAAAAGTAAATTATAAACTAATTTTAATATTTTCCATTTATAATAATATTAAAATTCAATTATATATTATAAAATTTAATCTTCCTCATCATAGTCCACAATTCCATTATCCATAAAATTAAAAATTTCTTGATTGGAAAATTGTTGAAGATCAATTACTTTTTTAACAGTATGATTTTCATTTTTTTTACTTTCTTCATAAGAGCAATTATAAAAGTTTGCTATATCAATTACTATTTTATTATTATTTTGTTCATCATTTTTAACTTCCTCATGATTATTTTTAGCTTTAATATAATTACTAATTTGTTCTTTTAAATTTTGTTCAATTTTAGGTTTATTTGGACAAATTTTTAGATGTTTTACAAATTTTTCATTTGAGATTTTATGTGATATGTTAAAAGGACATATCTTTAAATTTTTACCTTTTGAATCAGGACATTTACTTTCATGTAATAATAATCTTGATTTAAGAACTTTATGATTTTTATTATATCTACATGTTGTATATTGTTTATTCATTTTGATTTAAATTAAAAAATATGAATATTTCTTATATATAAATTTAAAAAAAAAGAAATAATTAATTAATTTTTTTCACAAAAAAAAAATAATTAAATTTTAAATTTTAATTAAATAAAATTCATTATTAATTAAATTAATTATTATAAAGAATGTTTTAAATTATATTATAATTCATGAATTTTGATGATAATTTAAATAATTCATTAATATCTAATAAATTATCATCATTACCTAATATTACTAAAAAACAATGTTTTTACTATATTATGCTATCAAATATTCTTTTTTCAATTGGAGTATTTATCCCAAAATATTTACTAAATAAATTTAATGAAATTTACAATCCATTTTCTATTTTATTTATTAGAGGAATTTCAATAATAATAACTTCAATAATAACATCAAAATTACAAAAAGTAAAATTATTTCATTTAAAAAATTTACCTCATAAAAAATGGTTTATATTAAAAGCAATTTTAAAATTTATTAGATTAATGTCTTTTTTATATTCTTTATTATATATTAGATGTATTACATCTCAATTAATTATTGTTTTATTTCCTCTTGTTTATATGACTAAAGATTTTATTAATAATAATTTTGAATTTACCAAAATTTATATTTATTGTATTTTTTCTTGTATAATTGGAACTTATTTATTAATTTCAAATGAATTTCTTTATTCAACAAGAAAAAATATAATTAAAGGAGTTTTATTATCAATTTCATCTTTATTAAGCCAAAGTTTTATTAATTATATTGATTTACAATTTGGTTTAACAAACTATAATTTAAATAATCACTTATTATATATTAATTTTTTCATTATTATTATTTGCATAATATATTATTTGTTTTCTCAATTCAAATTTACTTTAATTTATATAATAATCAATTTAATAAATGGAATACTTTTTTCAATTGCTGTTAATTTAAAAATGTTTTATAGAAAAAATTTAACAATAGCAAAAAAATATATATGGTTAAATTCTTTTAGAGTACTTTATGTCTATATTTTATTATTTTTATTCTCTAATGAAGAAGAAAATTTTATAGATTTAATAGGTATATTTATTATAATAGTTTTCTTGATATATAATTCATTTCCTTTATTTTCAAATACTATGTTTTATTAAAAGTTTATTTTATATATATATTATAATTAATTAAAAATAAAATTTTTGATATTTTAAATACAACATAAAAAACTCCTTTTTTTTGGTTTATTAATTGTAAATTTCATTTCACATATATTTTTCATAGACCAAGGTTCAGTTTGAATAATTTCTTCACAATTTTTTATAATTGGTTCATAAATGTTATCTTTTAAAGCATTTTTATTTTTTTTATTTATATTTACAATTTGATTAGTTACAAATACTAAAGAATTTTGATTATGTAAATTATTATAATATTTATTTCTTTTTGATGTAATTTGAAAATTCATTACATTAACTTTTTCAACTTTTTTAAATATTTTAACACCATTGTTACTATTATTTATAGAAACAGGTTCACTAAATTGTGAACCTTGTTTAGACATTTCAGAGTAATTTGAATTTTTATTTGATTTTAATTTACCATTTGAATAAAATGAACTTATTTGTGGAATTTTTAAATTTTTATCATTACTGAATAAATTTTTATTTTTTACTGATATTCTCCTTTCTAGAGTTGCTGTTTCTTTTTTATTTTTAGTTAAATTGTTAGAAGATTTTAAATAATGAACTGAATTAATTTCTGAAGGCTTTGATTCTAATATTTTATTTAATATATTTTCATATGAATTGTTAAGTTCATTTTCTTTTTTATTATATAATTCTTTTTTTGTTGTTGCTATTTTTAAAATTTTATTTAAACTTTTTCTACTATTTGATTTTGAAATTATTGGTTGAATATATTTCACATTTGAAAAATGATTACTTGCATCATTTATATTTAACTGCATTATTAATTTAATTTAATGTAAAAGATAAAAATTAAATAAATTTATTTATTTATTATATGGTAATTTTGTTTTTTTTTATTTTCCCTTTATTATTTTTGTTTCAAGTTTTAATTTGGATAAAATTTATTATATTTTTGAATTTTCTTTTGTATTTAATTTTATTTGTCTTTTTATTACAAAAATATATATAATTTAATTATTAACTAAATAAATTTATTATATTAATTTTTATTAATATTGTTTTTATTATTATTATTATTTCCATTATTATTCATTATTATTTTCATTATTATTATTTTTATAATTATTATTTTCATAATTATTATTTTCATTATTGTTATTTTCATTATTGTTATTTTCATAATTATTATTTTCATCATTATTAATTTCATTATTGTTATTTTCATCATTATTATTTTCATCATTATTATTTTCATTATCATCTCCTATTAAAGGTTCTATATATTCTTCATCTTTTTTTGAATATATTTTACACATTCCTATAAATAAAAATACACAAGTAACAATTAAAAAAATTAAAATAAAAAGAATTTCAGAATTTTCAATTAAAATATTTTTTTTTGGATATAAACTAAAAATATTGTCATCAATATTAAACAATAAATAATAATTTTCTAAAATATTATATCCAAAAATCCAATAATCATTATCATAATTAATACTAACAACAACTAAGCATGGATCTTTAACTGAAGTATCTCCAGTTTGAATATAATCAGTAGAATTAACTTTGAAAGTTTCATTATTATTAAAAAAAAAAGTAAAACTTGAAAATTCTTCATAATAATTAATATCACATGTACAAAAAAAAACTCCTATATCAATAATTTGACATTTTCCTGATAAAGGAAAAATAATATCCATATATTGAAAAAAGAATTTTTTTGGAATATATAAAACATTTGTAGTTATATCAAATTTTATTTTTTGTTTTTCATATAATGTATTATTATTTATTTTTATATAATCTGATTCTAAATACCAGATTGTTTTATTTTCATCATATTTTACAGAATAATTTTTTAATAATGATACATTTTGAATTATATTTGTGTTTAATTCTCCTATATCTAAAGTTGCTTTTCTTGAATTTTGAAAACCAAAAATTTTTTTTGATGTATTAAAATTATAATTAATAAATGAAAGTTGAAAACAACCATATGAAGAATATTTTGTAACATAAGATATATCTGTAAATGAAATAAAATTAATAACTTGTGATAAATTATCAAAATTTGAAAAAGTCATATTATCAATGTATTCTACACCAGTGAAATTATAGTAAAATCTTTTTTGAGATTGAAAATCATTTATTTTTATACTTTTATTAAATGGGTCATATAAATTTTTCAATTTACATATTTTACAATTTGGATTTGGTAATAATGTTTTATGTAATGAAATATCAAATGCTAATTTAAATTGATATTCTTTTCCTATTTTTACATTTACATATAATTGAAGTCCATCTCTTAATAAAGGAATTTGATATAAATATGAATTAACAAAGATTATTGTTAAAAATATTAAAATTAAAAAAGTTCTCATTTATCTATTATATATATTTTATTTATTATAAATTAAAAATTTTAAATATTTTTATTTAGCCATTTTATATTTTTTAGAATCAAAGTAATTTAAAGTTGATAGAAACATTATTATTATCATAATAAAAATTGGATAAATTAAATATTTTGTCAATTTAAATAAAAAAGAAATGATTAATAAAATTAAAAGTATTAAAATACCTAATTTAAAATTATCTGATTCATCATTAACACTTTTAAAAACTTTAAATAATTTAAATTTCCTTTTATCTTTTTTATTTTTATATTTCTTTTTATATTTTTCATCTGAATGATATATTTCATTTTTTGATTCTTTTTTCTCCATTTATTTAATTTAATTTTAAAATTGATTTAACTAAAAATGGTTTTATCATTTGAGAATAAAATATATGAAAATATTACTCAAAGATTAAAATTTTCTTTATTTAAATATTCATATGTTTCAAATAAATATCAATTCTTTTATAAGATTACATATATAATTGAATCACTTATTGAAATATTCATATTAATTTTTTTTTTAAGTGTTAATTATTCAGATTTCAAAAATGATGAAATAAGAAATTATGCAAATATTTATAAAAGTACTTTTGATAAAAATAAATTTTTATATGTTAATTATGATCAAAGAATGTCTTTTTTTATTAATTTCTTTGATTATATTACAAAACTAGGAAATAACTTTTTTTTATTTGTATTAATATTAATATTAGTATTTTTTTTAATAAAATATTCTGAATTTTTTTATTTTATGTTTTCAAAAGTTTCAGTAATAAATGTAAAAGGATTTAAAAAATTTATATTTTATTTTTTTTCATTTCAAGATCAATGTATGAAAACTTTTTTAAATATTCTTATTTTATCTATTACAATAAGTACTTTTGCTTGTTCTGATTCAGTTAATTATATTTATAATACTAAATGTTTTTTAGGAATTCATTTATTATATACTATTTTATCAGGTATAATTTTATTTTTAACCTTATTTTATATTATTATTCAATGTATTTTTTATGACCCTTGTAATTTAATTAGTGATAATAATTTTGGGAAAAGTGAAAATTCATTTAGTGATTTTTTATATATTATACAGAAAATTTCTTTAGTTATTCTTAATTTGTTTCAATTTTTAGGTAAACAACAAGAAAAAATAAAATTAATTATATTTTTTATATTATCATTAATGAGATTAAGGACAATTCAAAATACTATTTGTAAATTTTCAAATTTTTATCAAAATTTTATAATATTTCAAATATCAACTATAAATATATTTAATTTAATACTTTTTATATATATAATGTGTAAAAAAAAATTAAATATATATTCTTTTTTATTAACATCATTTTCATCAATTTTAATAGGATATTTAATTATGAATGTAATATTATTAAGTAAAACACATAAATTATATACAAGAGAAAGAAATTTAGAAGATTATCCAACAATGGTTTTTTTAATAGAAACAATAGTAAATTATAAAAAAAAATTAAATAAAATCATAGTAAATGGTTTTTTACAATGTTACAATATAAAATATGAAGAAGAAAAAGAAGAATATAGAGAAATTGATGAAATATTAAGTTTAACTAAAAATACTATTCCTGATGTTTCACAAAATGAAATTGATTATAGACAAGAATCAATTCTTCAAAATAATGTTAAATATTTAATGACAATTATAAATATGTTTATTATTGGAAGTGTTAGAGAATTATTAATTAAATTAAAAAAGAAAAAAAATCATGGGAATAAAAATAAAAATTATAAACAAAATAAATTATATGAATTTGTTTGTCAAATTATTTTAACTCATTCAATTAAATCACATGAAAAAGCATTTTATTTTAAATTATTAACTGCAGAGATTTACTTAAGAAAATTAAATAATATTACAAAAACTTGGTTTATTCTTCTAAATTTTTATGAAAGTTTCAATAAATTTAGTTTAAAACAACAATTTTATATATTTGAAAAATTTCAAGAATTACATGAACAATTAGAATTTGAAGATATTCATTCAATTCATAATCGTCAAAATATTAAAAATATAATTAAACTAGATAAATCAAATGAAAAATTCATAAGAAAAATAACAAAATGTACTTCTTTACTAAAACAATTTTGGATGTTATTTCTAGCAGGAAAACAAAAAAGAATAATATCAATAGAAAATATGAATCACATATTAAAATTAATAAATAGAAAATTTTCAAAAATAAAAAATTTTTTTGATAAAATTCAAAAATTATATGAAGATAACTCATTTTTATTTTATTTATATTGTTGTTTTTTAAAAAATATAATGAATAATGAACAATTAGCAGAACATATAATAAAATTATTATTAAGAAACATTCACACAAATAAAGCAACTAGAAATATATCAAAAATAAATATAGATTTCATTGATGATGATTATTATAAAATGACAAATATTGAAGAAGTTGGTTTAATGATAATAAGTTGTAATCCTCAAGAAATAGGAAAAGTAAAATGGTGTAATAATAAAATAAGTAATTTACTTTCTTTTTCAAGAAATGATTTATCTAAATTAAAAATTAATAGAATTATTCCTCCTATTATTGCATCAAAACATAATGAATTTATAAGAGCTTTTATTCAAACTAATAAAGAATATTATATTAATATTACTAGAGCTAGTTTTTTTATAAATTCAAATGATTTTTTAATTCCTGTTTTAGTTTATGTTAATAAAATACCAAAAATTAAAAATGGAATTGAAATTTTTACTATGATTAGTAAAGTTATTGATAATACTTTTTTATTATATAAAAATCCAGAAATTAAAATTAAAACAAAATTATGTTTTGTTTTAATTAATGAAGATGGTTCTATTGAATCTGTAGATAAAAATGCAAATACTTATTTAGGAATTCCTAATTTAGTAAGAAATGGTTGGAAAACAAAAATTACTATTGATAAGAGGAAATGTAATTTATTTGAATTGTCACCTGGTTTAAAAAAATTTTTATATTCTTCTAATAATTCTGATAATAATAATTCTAATAAATTTTTAACTGAATGTGAAGTTGATACATCTTGTTTAATGGAAGAATTTACTAATGATGAATATGGATTATTTATAAGTATTAATAAGAGAATAAATGATATGGCAATTAGAGGAGTTTCTATTAATAAATGGATTTGTAATACTAATTATTATGATGATTCATTTGAAGAAGAAAAAGAAAAAGAAAATATAAATTCTGGTACAATAATAAATAATAATATTTCTAATAATAATTATTATAATAATATTCCAATATCGAGATTAAGAGAAGAAATAAAATCAATTATTATTCCTAATATATTTAAAGAACATCATTTAATTCAAGAAATTTATCAAATTAATTCTACTCATAATCATAAAGGAATAGATGGTAATAAATTATATATGAAATTATTTGTAATTAAATATTATTATCCAATTGATTCTTTTGTAAGTCAAATTGATAAAGAAAAGAGAAAAAGTTATTTTTTAAATAATTCAAATAATATTGGTAAAAGTAAAGAAAATAATACAACTGAAGTAAATAATAAATCAAAAATAACATCAAATTTATCTTTTTTTGACAAAAAAAAATCAAGTAATGAAATGAGTTCAATATTAAAACCTATAAAAGTAGATTCTTCACCAAAAAAATTTATAATTAAAAATTCTCTTTCTTCAATAAATGAGAATAAAAATGCTACAAAAATTGGTCAAGAAAATCAAAATATTAATAATGAACCAGCTTCAAATGAAAATTTATCATCAACAAAAATTAATAATTCAAAAATAAATTTAAATGCTGAAAAATTAAGAATTAGAAAAGAAATTATTATACAAGAAAATACACCAAATAATAATTCAATACAATATAAATTTATTCAAATATTATTTTTAATTCTAATTTTAGGATTATTAATTATTATAATTTTAGGAATTATTTTTAGAAATAGATTTGTTTTATTTTTAAAAACATATCATAATATTTTATTTCTTATTATTTATAGAAGAGATTTAATTTCAAATTTAATAATGAATACATTTTGGCATATTGAAATAGTAAATAATATTTCACAATGTAATAATTATCCAGAATTTAATTTAACATCAGAAAAAATATTAGAAATTATTCAATATGATGTTTTAGAAATTAAAACTTATCAACATGAAATTTTAGATGAAGATCAAAAAATTAAATCAAAATTTAATGATAATTCAGATGAATTATATATTACTTTATATAATTATGATGCAGAACATAATTTAATTAATAATACTATGTCATATAATTCTGCTTTTGATTATTTAATTGCAAATTATGATAAATATCTTCAATATAAAAGTTCTGAATATATTTTAGAAAGTAAATATAGAATTTTAGAATTATTTAATTCTAAATTTTATTTAAATACAACTACATTTGCTTTAACTGATTTTGAAGTAAGAATTTTAGATATTTTGGTTAATGGAAATAATATTATTTATAATAATGAAAATGGATTAATAAATATATTTGTAAAAAAAATAAGAAATAGAACTAAAAAAGAAGTTTTAACAATATTAATAATATGCCTTGTTGAAATTGTCTATACAATTATATTAATGTCTTTAATTTTTTCAAAATATTCAAAAGCTTTTGCATTTGATGATAATATATTTGAATTTTTTTTATTAATAGATTTCAATTGTGCAATTAAAGAAAGTGTAGTTTGTGATAAATTTTTAAAAATATTAAATAAATTGAAAATAGATATAAATTCAAATGGTCTTAATAAATTAAAGGAATTTTATTCTTTAGATCAAGGAAAATTATTTAATTTAGTATGTTCAATGATGGCATCAAAAATGAAAAAAAAAGTATATCAACCAACTCCAGTATTAATGAAGCCTCAATCAACAGTAAAAGAAGTTTCAAATATTTCAATAAATAGAAATACACCTTATTATTTAAATACTATTAAAAATGAAAATACAATTATTAATAATAATGTTAATAATTCAGAATATTCAATTGGAACAAAATTAAAAAAACAAAATTCTAATTCTCAAAGTATTTTAATGAATTATAGTTCTGGTAGAGTAAGTAAAATAAAAAATAGTGATGAAGAATTAATTAATAAATATAAAAGATTTAATGAAGATAATAGAAAAAAAAGAAGTGGATTTGATAATAAAACTCGTATTTTAGATGATGAAAATAATGAAAAAAATATTAAAATTTTAAAGTCAAAAACTTTATTATTTGTTACTATTGTTATATTTTCTTTTCTTTCTTTCGTTATTATAGCTTTTTTTATTTGTTTAATTATAATGGATAAACAAATTAAAGATTTTATTAAAAATATTCTTGATATTTTAGATTTTTATCAAAGAAGATTTTCATATACTTCAAATGCTATTATTTCTTTTAAAAATATTGTTTTAAAATCTTCAACTGATAGTATTGATGATTATATTTCTGATGATATTCTTTTTTTTCAACATAGTTATAATTCTTCTATAGAAAATGAAGAAAAAATTCAAAAATTTATATTTGAAACTGCTCTTAATAATTTTGATGATTTAATTTTTGATTTTGATAATCAAATTTCTGTTTGTTATTTACTTTTAGATAAAATAATCAATCAATATAGATTATCAAATAATTTAACTTTAATAACTAAAGAAATTTGTTCAAAAAAAGATACTTTATATAATATGACTAATATTTTAAATAAACCATTAATTGGAATTATTCTTTATGAAGATTTTTATTTAAGAGATAAATTTAATAATTTTTTCAAGTTAAATAAAACAAAAGATATTATTCTTTCTTATTTAGATGATAATAAATTAGAATTTATTCAATTAATGACACAATATGTTCTTAGACAAAGTAATTTTGTAATTTGTAATGTTTTAAAAAATAATTTTAAATCTAGAATTAAAAAATATTATACTTTATCTATAATTGTTTTTGCTATTTTTGTTTTAACATCTTTAATTCTATTTTTTGCTGAAAATATTATTATTTTAATGATTTCTAAATATAAAAAATCTAGAAATGAATTATTGACAAGTATTATTCCCAATGAATTTATTATGCAATTATTTGAAAAAGAAGAAGAAGAAAAAGAAAGAAAAAGAGAAACAGGGTAATTAAAAATAAATAATGTTTTATATATAAAATAATACAAAATATTTAATATATATCATTATTTTAGATTTTTTTATTTATTTATCTACTCCTACATTTTTAATAATTTTTCTTAAAAACAAAATAACTAAGAAATTTTTTCTTTTTACAATGTTTTTAAAAAATTGAACTTTTGTCTAAATTTAATTATAATACAAAATTCTACTTAAATGTTTTGATATTATTTTTTTATTTAACTCATAAATAATTGTTATTCTCAAGAAATAAATAATTTTTTTATTATGTCATAATATATCTTCTTTAGTTATTATATTATATTCTATGTTTTTAAATCATAAAAATGTTTGTTTATTTCTTAGATTTAATTTGGAAATTAAAATTATTAAAAATATTAATATTTCAATATTAATATTTATATAAATATTAATATGTCTGAAAAAATTAAATTATATTCAGAATCTGATGAATATTGGGATAAAGTTTGGAATAAAATTGATAAAGCAAAAAGAAGGATTTATATGGTTACATATGATATGGATAATAAAATGGTTGCTTGTATAACTTTAAATAAATTAATTGAGTAATATATATATAAAAAATTTAGAGCTGCAAATAGAGGAGTTCAAGTAGTTTTAATAGTTGAATATATTAATTTTTTTATGAAACATTCATTAATAAAAAAATTAAAGAAAAATGGTGGACTGATAATAAAACCAAATCCCGTAACTTCAAATTTATTAAAATTTAATATTCCTAAAGCAATGAATAGATATCATCAAAAAGTAAAATTAATTGATAATGATATTTTCATAGGATCTATTAATTGTAATAATGATTATGGAGGAATTAAATTTGGAACTTTTGATTTTATTGATTTAAGTTTATATTTAAAAAATTCACCATGTGTAAATAAAGTTGTCAATTTTTTTAGAAATATTATAATTAACAATATTCATTTTTTTAATTCAAAGAAAAAAAAAGAAACATTAAAAAATTATATTCCTGAAGAAAAAATAATTAATAATAATTTATATGAAGAATTTTTAGAAGAATCTCCACCAAATAAAACAGAAATTTCAAATAAAATAGAAGAAATTTTAAATAATGCAAAAGAAAAAATAACTATAATACAAAGTTATTATTTAAATATAAGAAAAATTGAAGAAATATTAATTAAAGCATTAAAAAGAGGAGTTAAAGTTGAAATAATAACTGCAAAAAGAAGAACACAAATTAGTTATAAATTTTTTTTAAATGAAATTTTATTTGAAGAATTATTAAAAAATGGAGCAACAATTTATGAATTTTTAGATAAACAATTGCATATGAAATCTTATTGTATTGATAATAAAATTTTAACATTAGGTTCATTTAATAATGATATAACATCTTTTAGATGTAATAATGAAGCAAATTATTTACTTAAAAAAAATAATTTTAATAAAAATGTATTTATTGAATATGAGAAATTAATTGCTCAACTTAAAAAAAATTGTTCAAAAGTTTTATATAAAGAAAGAAAAAATTTTTCAAAATTACGTTTATTAACATTTAATTTTTTTAATTTTGGATTATATATAATGGGAACTTATTTTTCTACAAAAAAATAAATAAATAAATTTAATTAATATGAAATAAAATTTAGAATATATTTCTTAATAATAATCTTCTTTTATATAAGGACTGTTATCTAATCGACCTAATATATTTTTCCTAATAATAGTTTTTACTTTTTTCTTATAATTTTTCCTTATCATTTCCATTATATTTGAATTTAATTTTTTTTGATAAATATTTGAAATATTATTTTGTTTTAATTTAATTTTATTATTATTATTCATTAAAAATTCAGCACTTTTATTTTTATATAATTTTTCTCTATCATTAAATTTTCGTCTTGAATTTGATGCATTTTTCCTTAATAAAGGTAATTTAACAACTGGAGTTCTTTGACTTATTGAAGCATTAAAATTACTTTTAATATCTAATAATTTATCTTTTTCAATTAATTTACAAGATATATTATTTTGACTTTTATTAATTTGTTTAACACAAGGATCAAATTTTAAATAATCGACACTAATATATTTTTTATTTTTTTTATTTAATCTCATATCATATTTTATATTTAATTCCTCTTCAAACTTTTTTATTAAATTATCTCTTAAAGAAATTTGATTTTCTAAAGTTGATATTTCTTCATTTTTTCTTTTTAATTCATTTTCACTTATAAAAGCTCTAAATTCTGTATTTAAATTTTCTAAATATGAAATATAATAATTATATACTGTCATTAATTTATTTTTTGTAGTTTCTTCTGATGAATTAATTATATATTCTTGTAAAGGTTTTCTATTTGTAATTAAAATATTTCTATCATTATATAATTTTTGTAATTGATTATTATTTTCAATTATTATTTTTTCATATTGATTTATTTCATCTTGATTTTGATTTGATTTATTTTTTAATTGAAATAATTCTAATTTTTGAATTGAATTCTTTTTTTCAATTTGAATAATTTTTTGACATATTTTTATTTCTTTTTTAAAATGATTAGACATTTTATTAATTATATCATCTTCTTCATTATCAATTATATAACTTGAATTACTTTTAGAATTACTTTTATTTAAAATTTCTTCATTTTTTATATTTATTTCTTCTTTAACATTTGCAATTTGTAATTTTAATTCATCAATAATTTTATCATATTTAGAAATATGAACAGGTTCAAAAATAGTATTTTTCTGAGCATTGACTTTTATTCCTTTAACACTTTCACAAAATTGAATAGTAAATAAAGTATCTTTTATAGAAATTATACTAGGACTAATATTTGCAATCATTACAATTTTAGAATTCCCTGATAAATATTTTTTCAATATTTTAGTTAATTTTGAATCTCTCCAATGAATAAAATTAGTATTTTTCATATTTACTAAAGAATTCATACAATTAGATAAAACAAATAAAGATTTATTTATATAATAACCTTCTGAATTTTTTGTAAATTTTTTATCTTTTTCTGCTCCTGCTAAATCAACTAATATTAATTCACCAAATTCACTTTGTTCTGCATAATTTATTAATGTATTATTTATATTTATAAAATTATTAAGGAATTTTTTAACAATTTGTATTTTTAATATAACATGTGAACGAGAAGAATTTTTATTAAATGAATTTTTACCTTCTTTTCTATTTCTATTCCCTTGTATTAATATTTTATATCCTTCAATAGAATTATTTATCTTTTTTTTACTTATTCCAGAAATAATAAAACCTTTTTTTGGATCATTTAAAATTTCAATAGTATTATTTTTATTTAATAAATCATAAATTATTTCATTATAAATTTCAAAATAACTCATTTGAATTTGATATAAAGAATCTAAATTCTCATTTTGAAATTCATGAAATAAATCATTTATTATTCTAATTATTATTCCTGGTTCTTTACCATTTCCAATCATTGTATAAGTTTTTCCTGTTCCTGTTCCTCCATATGTAATTATTGTTGAATTAAATCCATTTAAAATATTTGATATAAAATTTTTTGCTGTTAAATTATATATTTCTTCTTGAGTTGTATTTTCATTAAATGCATAATCAAAATTATATTTATATTGTTTTATTTTAACATTTTCAAAATTTATATAATTTGTTTTCTCATATGGATTAAAATTAACTGGCATTAATAATCTAAGTGTTGAATTTTCATATGTTGATATTGTTTTTATATCTGAAATTTTTTTTTCATCTGGTAATAAAGGTCTTAATCTAATTGCAATTATTATATTTGATTTATTATTTTCTCCATTAAACATTTTTTTTTTCTTTTTTATATGATAATATTTTCTCTTAAATTTGTTTATTCTTTCTCTCAAATTATTATGTTTTTTTTTAGAAAAAAACAAAAATAAAATATATTATTTTTCAAATAAATAAAAATCCATTCTTTTAAATAAAATATATAAATAATTATTTACTATTTTAAAATAAAGATTTAATAAAAATCATAATTATGTACATGTTTGAATTGTTCTTTTCCACCAACAATTATTTTTTTATATTTATTTAATAATTGCCTCCTTAAATTGTTAGTAGAAAAAATACCATTATATTTATATTTTGAATTAAAAATAATTTGTTTTGCAGACATTATTCTTTTTTTATATATATCATTTTGATTTAAAGAATTTGCTCTTTTCATTTCTTCTTTAAATCTCTTATTTTTTTCTTTATTTAAAAAATGCATTTTTTTAATTGTTAATTTTGGAAACATATAATCCATAACACCTTTAACAAAATATATTTTATTTCTTAAAATTCCTGCATTATTTCCAGAAAATAAAATTGTTTTTTTCTTTATATTACTTGTGTCATAATCAAAATACATTTCTTCAATATTTTTATTTACCATTTCCATAAATTTTTTATTTTTTGTTTTATCTTCATCAATATTCATAAATAATCTTAATTTTTTGTTAAATTGTAAAGTTTGAGTTTCTAATGTTTTTTTTACTTTTTTTGATATTTTTGGTTTTGTTTTTTTAACTGATTTTGATGAATTATTTTCAAAAAATTTAATTTTAGTTGTTCTTGTTGATAAAATTGGGGAAAATGAAAAATTTGAAGTTGTTTTAAAATATGTTGAATCTGTTATTGGATAATTAAATGTTGATGCTGCATATTTTACTTCATTATTTGTATTTGTTTGTTGAATTGAATCAATTGAATTAACTGACGTTTTAATATTTCTATATCTTATAGGTTGATTATCTATAAATATTGTTTTTTTTTTATAAATTTCAGGACTTTTAATTTGAGATAAAAAAAATTTTTTCATTTTTTTGAAAATATTTATTAAAAATAATAATTGTTAAAATTTTTTAAATTTAAAAAAATAATTAAAAATATATATCTTAATAAATATAATTTATTGAAATATTATAAAATATCTTTATTATGATTTATATTATTCTTTATTATATTAAATATTTCTATTATATTATCTTCATTTGGTATTTCATTTAAATCTTCTCTTATTAAACCAATAATAAAAGCTTTAATATATAAATTATCAATTAAATCTAAATTATTTATATTATTATTTTCAGAATTTCCAGAAAAAATTTGAAGTAATATTTTCCCAATAATAGTTATATCTATTTTACTTTGTTCTTCTTTCTTCTCATCAATAAATCTTTCTAATCCTAAAATTTTCATCTTCAAATTTTTTCCAACAAAAAATATTGTATCTATATTTACATATTTAAAAGTTAAATTATTTTTATGACAAATTTTTAAACATAAAAGTAAATTTTCAGTAATTATTAATTTATTTGAAAAATCTAAAATATCTTTTTTTATTAAATTTGTTAAGTTATTAGATATAAAAGGATATATTAATAAAATTTTATTATCTAAAGGGATATATCCTTGACATTTTAAAAGAAAGTTTAATTTTAATTCAATTATCAAATTTAATTGTTCAAAATATTTTTTTGTTTCTTCTGTAAAATTTAATTCCTTTATCATACATAATTTTTCTCCTTTTTCTTCAAATATAATATATTTTAAATATTTAAATTCAGTATCAAATTTTTTAATGAATTTTAAATTTTCAATATTTGAATTTTCATTAAATAAATTTAATATATTATTGTTATTTAAATATTTTAATACTGAATCATAATTAAAAGGTATTCCTGAATTTAAATAATTATTTTTTCTATTATTTTTTAATGTTATTTTTTCTATTGATTTATTAGAAGAAATTGATATTGGATTATCATTATCAAAATTATCAATATTATTTCCAAAATTTGAATTACAAGAATTACCCATTTTTTAATTATATTTTAAATTACATAATTAAATTTTATTTTATTAATTAAATTTTAGATGTAATAAATATTTTTTTGAAATTTAAAT
>JAJJLH010002038.1:0-66749 GCA_023806865.1 Isotricha sp. YL-2021a
ATATTTAATCTTTATGAATACATATTTTTTAATATAAAAAAATTATATATCAATTATTAAAAAATTATTTATTTACAAAAAAATAATAAATTTAATAAAAATAACCAAATATATTTTAACAAGAAAATAATATTAAAAAAATTTATAAAAAATAAAAATTTAAAAAAACCAAAAAAAAATAAAATGAAAAATAATTCTTTCATTCCTCCAAGGCCTCCAAAAACTTTAGGTAAAGTGAAAAAAATGGGAAAATTTTTATTTAATTATAATGAAAGATATATAGAAGTAGATCCATCATTAGGTATATTTCGTAGATTTGAAAGTAAAAATGATTATCCAAACAATCCATTAGAAATAATTAATCTAATAGATATAGTAAGTTGTAAAAGAATAAAATCATGGTTTACATCTGATAACTATTATTATTTTGAATTAATTTATTCACAAAGACAAGTTTATCGTTTTAAAAATGAAAAAGTTTGTGAAAAATGGATTGAAATAATAAATTCAGCAACAATATATTATAAATTTTGGAAATGTCAAGAAAAAAAAGATTCAAAAAAAATAATAAATATGAAAAAAGAATCAAAAAATCAAATAATAGAAATTGATTTCGAAACTGGAAATATAATAAATTATACTGAAAGATATTATCCAAATAGTATAATTCCTCAAAAATATAAATCATTAGATGGTATAACATTTAAATCATTTGAAATTATATCAAATTTAGGAAGTGGAACATTTGGAAAAGTATATAAAGTTCGTTTAAAAACAAATAATCAAATATATGCAATGAAAAAAATAAATAAAAGTTTCCTAATAAGAAATAAACAATTAAGATATGCAGTAAGTGAATGTAACATATTAAAACAAATATCAACACCATTTATAACAATATTACATTTTTCATTTCAAACTCCAGAAAATTTATATATGATATTAGATTATTGTCCTGGAGGTGACTTAAATTATCATATAGAAAAAAAATTATTATTTAAAGAACAAGAAGCAAAATTCTATATATCAGAATTAATAATAGGAATAGAACAAATACATAAAAAAGATATAATATATCGTGATTTAAAACCAGAAAATATATTAATTGATGAAAATAATCATATTAAAATAGCAGATTTTGGTTTAGCAAAAGAAGGTATTTCAGATGAGGAAATTACAAAAAGTTTCTGTGGTACTCCTGCTTATCTTCCACCTGAAATGTTAAAGAAAGTTGGTGTTGGAAAAAGTGCTGATATTTATGGTATTGGTGCTATTTTATATGAAATGATTAGTGGTAATCCTCCTTTTTATTCTAATGATATGGGGATTATGTATAATAATATTGCTAAAAATAATTTAATTTTAAATGATAATTTTTCTAATGATATTAAAGATTTGTTTATTAATATTTTAAATAAAGATCCTAGGAAAAGATTTGGAATTAAGGATATTAAGGAACATTCTTTTTTTAATGGAGTTAATTGGGATTTAATTGAAAAAAGATGTGAAAAATCTCCTTTGGATTTAGTTAGAATTAAAGAAGAGAATGATAAAAGAAATTGTGAAGAGAAGAAAAATCAGTTTTTTTGTGATGTTGATTATGATGATAGTAATAGGGATTATAATAGAGTTAAGAATTTTACTTTTATTAGAGATTATATTGAAAATTGAATTTTTTTATTTTTGTTTTTTTTTTTTGGTTTTTATAAGGATTTTATGAAATAATAATAGATATTGGTTTTTATTCTTTATTTATATAAATTTATTAATATAAAAAAATTCTTAATTATTGTTTTTTTACATTTGATGAATTTCTTAATTCGAGAAAATGTTCTAAAAATATATTTAAATCTTTATTTTTTATTTCTAATATATCATAAAAGATATTATCTTCTTTTCTTATGAATTTAAAATTTATTTTATTTGGAATATATTCAAAGTAATCTAATTCATTATTAAATTTTAATTTAAAGTTCAATTTAATATCATCAATTAAATCCATTTCAATATTAATTTCAGTAATAGACTCTTTATTATTAACTGAAAAATTTGATGGAATTAATTTAAATAAACATAACCAAATATCATTAATTGATATATTATTTTCTTCAAAAATATTATCATTATTTTCATTTTTATTATTTAATTCCTTATCCTTATCATTAAATTGATATTCAGAATAATATTTAAGTGATTTTTTCCCATATTCATTTCCAAACATCCAATATAAAATTTAAAAAAAATTCAAATAAAAAAAAAAAAAAATAAAAATTAAATAAAAAAAAACCTCTTTCAAACAAAAAAAAAAAAAAATTAAATAAAAAAAAACCTAAAAAAAAAAAAGAATAAAAAATGATGGAACAATTCATAGCAGAACTTCATTTCTACCTTCGTGAAAAATTCTGGCATCAAGCAATAAACTTATGTACAGAAGAACTAGACAAAGGTCGTGATCCATATGTATCATTTTGGCGTGGATTTGCTCATTCTCAAGAAGGTTCATTAATAGATGCAATAAGAGATGTAGAACCACTTCAAGATTATAATGATTATCAATTATCATCAACTTTAGCATTATTAACATATCATAATATGTATAGTAATCCTGATAATGATAAAATTAATAAATTACAAAGTTTATTAATTAATTATGAATCTAATGCTCAAAGAGATGATATTTTAAATGCAATGAGATTTGTTACTTATATTAAAGATGATGATAAATATTTTGAATTATTGGAAAAATTTAAAAGTTTAAACTCTGTTGATGATGGTTTAGAATGTATTATTCAAGGATGGAAAAATGTTTTAGATGATAATCCTGAAAATTGGAAAAATGGAAAAGAATTTTTTGAGTTGTATATTAAAAATAATGGAACTGGGAATTTAGATGTTATATTTGGTGGATTGAAATGTTTAGAAAGATTAAAATCTTATGAAGAAGCTTTGGATACTTATTCTGAAATTATGAAAACAAATTCTAAATTTTTTCCTTTACATTTAGAAAAATTATATACTTATTTACTTAAAAATGATTATGAATTAGCAAATGATTATATTACACAAAAAAAAGTTAATGTACAACATTTTGAAATTTTTAAAATTTTAACTTTATGTTCATTAATGCTTGATGGTGATTTTAAAGGTGCTGAATATAATTTTAGAAAAATGTGGGAATTAATGCAAAAAGCTGAACCAAAAAATCCAGATTTATATTATTTAACAGGGAAATTATTTAGTAGAACTTGTGATAAAAATACAGAAATTTTAGCAATATGTGAAGAATTATTTGATAAATCATTAGAATTTAATCCAAATGATGCAAGATATTTACTTGAAAAAGCTTATATTACATTATATAAAGGTGATTATGATAAAGCAATTGATATTTTTACAAAATGTGGTGAAATTGATAGTTCAAATAGAGAATCTACAATTGGATTAATTTATACTAAAATATTACAAAATAAAATCAAAGAAGCATCTGAAGAAGTAAAATTTATGAAAGAAATGTTAGAAACTTCAAATACAAAAAATGCTAAAATTAGTTTATTTGAAGCAATAACAGCTTTTCATTTAGGAGTACATGAATCAGAAGTTTTAAAAATGGTAAAAGAAGCTTTGAAAATTTATATAGATATGAATAAGTCTCTTCATGCAATTAGTAAATATGATATTATTATAAGTACTGAATTTGATTTTTTACTTGATATGGCTGAAGTACTTATGGGTTATTATAATTTTGATATGAAAATTTCTGAAGGTGCTTTACCTGATATTTTGAAACAAGCTGCTAGAATTTTATCTTTATTAAAAAGAAATAAATATATGATTTCTGCTCATTTACTTAGTGCTAAATTAGCTTTTTTACAAGGAAAAACACAAGAAGCTTTTTCTATTGTTGATGATGTTTTATCAATTGATCAAAAAAATATGGAAGCTTTAATGTTAAAGACTTTATTATGTAATGAAATTAAAGATTATTCAAAAGCTAAAGAAGTTATAAATGATACAATGATCAATAATTTACAAGCAACAAAAGAAAATTCCTCATTTTTAATATTAAAATCAAAATGTGAATTAGGTTTAAACGACATAGAAAATTCACAAAAGACATTAAATCAAGCAATATCAGTTTTCGATTTAACAATAGAAAAATATAACCCAGCAAAACATTCCTTATTCCACTTAACAAAAAAAGACAAATTAGAATTAATGAAATTAAACATAGACATATTATTAAAATTAGGTAAAACTGAAGAAGCACAATCATATATGAATAAATTAGTAGTTGAATTCCAAGATTTAGGAGATGAATTATTAATGCTTCATTCTGATTTAGCATTAAAAACAGGAGATATAAAAAAAGCAGTTAGTTTATTAAGAAAAGTTGAAGATAAAGATGAAGCTGTTTTTAAAAAATCAAGAATAAAATTATCAAAAATTTACTTAGATCAAGTTATGGATAGGAGATTATATTCATGGTGTTATAGTGAAATATTAGAAAAATTTCCTACTTTTGATAATTTAAAATTAGCTGCTAATGCTTTAATGGATATTAATTCACCTGATGATGCTGTTGATTATTATAAAGAAGCTTTAAAAATTAAATATGATATGGAAGTTATGAGAGATTTAGGAAGAGCTTTAGTAAAAACACATGATTATAAAGAAGCAATTGATTATTATATGGAAGCTTCTCAAGTTGATGAAAGAGCAATTAATAATCAAACTGTTTTAAATTATTGGGAAATGATTAATGATTTTTTAGATTTAATGTTTCTTCTTGCTAAAAATTCTGAACAGGATAATCCAAAAGCAAAAAATTCAAAAATTTCTTCTTTGAAAGATCAAATTGAAACTAATATTTCAAAAATTACTAAATATATTCAAAAATATGATGATTATCATCTAAAATCTATTTTAGCTAAATTTAAATTTATGGAAGCTCAAGTTATTAAAGCTATATATAATAATGATAAAAATTCAATTAAAAGGGAATTAATTTATCAAACACTTGAAGAAAGTGTTAAAATTGAAAAAGAAGCTTTATCAAGATTAAAAGAATTAAAAGATCAAAAAGGTAAAAAAGAATCAATGGAATTTTTAAGTCAAGTATGGTATGAAATTGGTCAATATTATGAAATAATAGAACCAAAACAAGATTTTTGTCATAAAGCATATGCTGAAAGTGTAAAAAATGATAAAACAAATACTCAAGCATTATATGCAATATCAAATTTATTAATGAAAAAAGGAATTTATGCAGAAGCACAAAGTTATATTGATTTATTATTACATGAAGATGAAAGTAATGATGATGCATTAGCGCTTTTAGTTTCTGTTTTAAATGCTCAAGTTAATAAAGAAAATGCATTAAAATATTTAGAAGATACTATTAAAAGAGAAACTAATTCATATCATTTAATTGAATTATATATTTCAATTTTACAAAGAAGTGGAAGTTTAACTAATGCTAAAGATATTTTACATAAAAGTGAAAGGACTTTAAAATATATTTATACTCCTGGATTGTATTATTGCAAAGGATTATTTTATAAAAATATGGGAGAAATTAATAAAGCTTTAGTTGAATTTTCAAAAGCTAAAACTGATGAAGATTATGGTATTAAATGTATTGAACAAATATTAGAAATTTATATGAATCCTGATTGTGATATTTTATTAGTTTATTTAGATCTTCCTTGGAATGCTAAAAATGATGATAAACCATTATTAAATTATTTTACTGAAGATTTAAATTTAGATGCTATTAATTTCTTATTAAGAGAACTTAAAACAAGAAGAGATGATGATAGAACAAAAGTATATTCTACTTATGCTGCAATTTTAAGTAAAGATATTGAAAAAATAAATAAAACTTGTGGTGATTTACAAGATATTTTAAGTAAAAATCAAGATAATTTACCTGCTTGGATTGCTTTAATTATGGCATATTTAGTTTTAAAAAAAATAAATGAAGCTAAAACATTTTTATCAATTATGGATAAAATAACATTAAATATTAAATATTATACTGATTATGAAAGAGGATATTTAATTTTAGCTTATATAATGATGATGACTGATAATTTGAAAAAAGCTGAAGAATATTTAAATAAAGTTATAGGTTTGGATATTGCTCAAATTAAAGCTTATGAATTTTTAGCTATGATTAAAGATAAGGAAAATAAATTTGAAGAGGCTTGTGGTTGTTATGAAAAGGCTTGGGAATATTCTAATAAAAATAATGCTAATATTGGTTATAAATTAGCTATTAGTTATATCAATTCTAAACAATATGTTAAAGCTTTAAATATTTGTAATGAAATTAAAAGAAAGTTTAAAGAATATCCAATTGATGAATTAGCAATTCGAGCAAAAAATGGTTTAAATGATTAAAAAAATTATATAAATTTATAATCAAAATTTTTTAATTTTAAAAAAAATATTTTTTAAACCAAAAAAAAAAAAAAAATTAAAAAAAAATTAAAAAAAAAAAGAAAAAAATCAATATGGAAATAGAATCAACAAACCAAACTCAAACATACTTCGACACATTAAAACCCCAAACCCCAAAAACATATCTTTTATATTCAATAGGTGACAACACCTATGGTCAACTAGGTTACAAAACTTCAAAAAAAATTCCAAAATTAATAACATCCTTAACATCAAAAAAAATAATATCCTTCTCTTCAGGAAAAGCTCATAACCTTGCATTAACAAACACAGGACAAATATATTGTTGGGGAGCAAACGTATGTGGTCAATTAGGGATAGAAATAAAAAAAGAAGGATTCCCAAATCCATTCATATTAAAATCCCTTAATCAAATACGAATAAAAACAATATCATGTGGTAATGGTCATTCATTAGCATTAACATATTATGGTGATGTATATTCATGGGGTGCTGGTGGTTGTGGTCAATTAGGTCATGATGATATTTATTCATTAAAAATTGATAATGAACATGAACCTTATTTAGATTATCCTAAATTAATAGAAAATTTTAAAGATATTAAAATTATTGATATTAATTGTGGTTCTTTTCATAATTCTAGTATTGATAATTGTGGGAATGTTTATATGTGGGGTGCTGGTGATAAAGGACAATTAGGTATTAGAGATTATCATAATTTAAAATTAGATCGTTGTGGTTTTAAATATCAACCTACACCTAAAATGTTAAATAATTTGAAAAATAATAATATTTATATTACTAAAGTTGTCTGTGGAGATTTTCATACTATTTTTTTAAGTACTTTAGGTGAGGTTTATTCTTGTGGTGAAGATATTTATGGACAATTAGGTCTTGGGAATTTAAATTTTAATTTTTTATATGAACCTAAAAAAATTGAAGGGGTTTTAAAAAATAAAAATATTAATTTTATTGCTTCTGGGTCTAATCATGTTATTGTTATTGATAATGAAGGTTCTTGTTATGGATGGGGTGATAATTCATTAGGACAGTTAAATAAAATTAATAAAGGTGATTTTTTTAAATTTCCAAAATTTTTGGATTTTGTTAAAAATGAAAATTTGAAAGATATTAAAGTTGTTTGTAGATATAATTATACTGTTTTTTATAGTAATGATGGGTATTTTATTTTTTTAGGTGATGATAATCCATTTTTAATTGGGAAGAATAAGGATAAAAATATTCAATGGATTAATTTTTTTAATGGAGATATTATTGATATTACTTTTGGGGAGAAATATAGTATTTTTTCTATTGAAAAAGAAAAAGAATTAAATGAGGAGATTTTTGATTTTTTTCAAGATGAAAAATTATGTGATTTTGAATTGGTTTATAATAAAGAAAATAGATTAAAATGTCATAAATATATTTTACTATGGAAATGTTTATTTTTTAGAAAAAAAATTTTAGAAGAAGGTAATAATAATAAAATTGAAATAAACTCTCATATTAATTTTAAAATATTTAAAACAATAATACAATATTTATATTTAGATAATTGTGATTTTGTTTATTTTTGTAATGATATAAATGAAATAATATCATATTTATCAATGGCAAAATTATTACAATTAAATCAATTATATAAAGAAATAAAATCAAAATTAAATGAATATACATCAAAATATGTAAATATATTACAAGGAATTAATTCTCAAACTCAATATGAAAAAGAATTAAAAAAAAGATTATTTTTTACTCCTGAAGGAAAAGCAATATTAATATTAAATCCAGAAACAATTGAAGATATTAATAAAAATTCAATAATAATTAATGATAAAGATGATTTTGAAAATGAAATTGAAGAAGATAATTTAATTCCTATTCCAGAAAATAAATTAATTTTACCTTCTGAAATAAAAGATAAAACTGCTATTTATAAATTATATCCTATAACAAAAAAAATTTTAGAAGATTTTGAAATTTGTGAAAAAAATATTAAAATATCTGAAGATGAAATTAATGAATCTTTTAAATTTTTTAATAATTCAAAAATATGTGATATTCCTATTATAATTGGAAATGAAACTTTATATTCAAATAAATTAATTTTATCTTGTTGTTCTTTATTTTTTGAATCAATGTTTAATGAAAATATGAAAGAAAATGAAATTAAACAAGTTACTATTAATGAAGTTTCTATTAATGATATTTTTGTAATGTTTCTTTATTTTTATAATCAAAATATTCAATATACTTTAAATGTTTATTTACAAATTTTAAAATGTTTTGATATTTTCCAAGTTAAGGATTTTTTAAAAATGAAATTATTGAGAACTATTAAAGAATATATTTCTGAAGATAATGTTATAAAAATATTTAGTATTGCAAATTCTTATAATTATGAAAAATTAAAAAAAATATGTTTAATGTATATTAAAGAAAAATATAATACAATTATAATATCAAAAAGTTTTGAAAATCTACAAAAAGATGAATTAATTGAAATTGTAAGATATTGTAATTAAAATATAGAATATATATATTGTTTTTTCTATTTAAAACATTAAATTTGTAAATTATTTTTTAAACTTAATTGTATAATAATAATTTTATTTATAAAAAATAATCAAAAATAAAATAAATATATAGTATTTGAATTATATACACTAATGGTTAAATTTAATACAAATTAATAAAATTTGTGAATATTTACCTAAAAATAATAATATATTTAAATTTCAAAAGAAATAATAATACTTATCTAATTATAAACATTTTTTAAATTTGAAATAATTAATCAATAATTCATATAATTTACATTTGATTTATAATAAATTTTAAAACGTCAATTAAAATTTTAATTATAACTTCCTTTCTATTTCAAAATTTTTTTGAAATAGTTGAATGTTTTGTTGATTTAAATATTCATCAAATTTAAAAACAGAATTGGATTTTTTTTTCAATTTTTTTTCAATTTTTCTTCTTTTAGCTCTTTCTAATCTTTTATAATAATCTTTTTCATTATAAAAAAATAGTTCATAATATTTAGTTTTATCTTTTAAAAAATCAAGATTAATAGGTTTCTTATTTATATTTCCACAATTACCTGCATTTTTAATTTCATTTTGAAATAATTTCATTTTATTTTCAGGAATTTTTTCAGTTTTTAATTTCATTATTCTTCTTTTAGGAATAATTTTTTTTGAACTGTCATCTTTAATACTTGAATTTAAAATAGAAGGTAATATTATTAATTTTGAAGAATTCTCTTTTATATTATTTTTCGAAGTTGAAAAATTTAAAATATTATTTTGTAAATGAGAAATATGTAAATTATTTGATGATAATGAATTTCTAGTTACATTTTTCATAAAAATAGAATATTTATTTTCTTTTTTTTTAAAAAAAAATACTTTATCTTTATTTATACTATTTGAATCTTTATTCTTTACATCATATAAATTGTAATTCAAATTATTATATTTAAAATAATTTTTATGAACAAAAATTTTATCTTGATTAATTTGATTATTCGAATTCATTTAATTTCTTTTTATACTATAAAAATCTTATAAATAAATAAATATATATAATATTCAAAAAAAAAAAAACAATAATTTGAAATATTATCCTTAAAAAAAATTATCAAAAAATAATTAAAAACTCTTTAAAAAAAAATTTTTCTTTATTCTTCTTCTTCAACATCACTTTCTTCAACTTCTTTTTGTTTTTGTGCTTCAGCTTTACATTCTTTACAAACACCACAATCACATTTTTTTTTTGAATTTTTATTTCTTTTTGATTTAGAAGATTTTTTTTTACTTTTTTTAGGAATATCTTCATCACTTTCACTTTCATTTTTTACATAATTTTTTAATTCTTTTTCATAAGCTAACATGTTTTTATCATATTGAACTTGATAAGCTTTTTTTTTTGATAAAGATAATTTTTTCCATCTTTTACTTATTTCTTTATTTGTTAATGGTTCTCCTCCTTCTTCTTCATTTTCTTTTCTTACATCTTGGGCGTATAACATAAAAGAATTCATTGGTCTTTTTAATTCATTGTCTTTTTTTCTTTTTGATTTTGATCTTCTTTTTTTTTTTGAATTTGTTCTTTTTGAACGATTCATTTTTTGATTTTTTTTTTTTTAAAATTTGATTTTTAAATTTTTTTTTTATATGTTTTTCTTAGAAAAAATATTTAATTTTTTTTGATATTTTTTTTTATTTAATTTAAATTATTTTTTTTTATTTTTAATTTTTATTAATTTAATTATTTAATTATCAAATATTATTATTATTTTTATTATATTTTATTTTTGTTTTTTTTTTCTTTTATATTAATACATAAATATAAAATAAAAAAAATAAAAATAAAAATAATTAATCAACTTTAATTAAATGATTTAATAATTAAAAAAAAAACAAAAAGACCTAACACTCCGAAATGCAAACCCAAAGTCAAATAATAAATGAGATTATAACAACTTCAAATGATAAAACAATTTCAAATATCCAAAATCAAGAAAAAAACATTGAAGTTGGTAATTTAAATCAAAAACAAAATGAAAATTCAAATTTAATAATCAAAGAAGGAAAAGATGAAAAAGAAATTCCATCACTTCAAAGTAACTATATTTACTTTATTTTATATTTTTTAGAAACTAATGAGTCAAATTTACAAGAACAAAATAAAGAAATTAAAAAACATTTTTTTTTTTCTTCACATATTCCAAATGAAAACAAAGGAAATTTAAAAGAACAAAAAGTGAGTTTTAGTGTAACAAAAAAATATAATCATTCATCAAATCACATTGAAAAAAATCCAAATTCAAATCATAAAATTTTTTCATCAACAATATCAAATTTTGAATTTTATCAAAAAAATCAGAATAAAAAAAAATTCATAAGTAACAATAATATATCAATGAATAGTAATATTACAATGAATTTCCCAATAATAAATCAAAGTCCTATATCTCTTGAAGAAATATCAAAAAAAAATCAAGAAAAAATTGGTTTTTATTATTTTAATGACAAAAATTTCCAAAATATAAATGAACCATTATTTCTTAAAAACAATAATTCAGAACAAGAAAATAATAATTCAAATCAAAATAATATAAATATTCCAAATATAAATAATACAAAAAATTCAAAATTTAAAGATAATTACATAGATTTATTAGTAAATTCAGCAGATTTACTAATAAAAAATGGATTAAATATAAATTCATTAAAACAATATAATCCATCTCAAATAGAAAAAACATCATATTCATATCATAATCACATAAACTTAAAAAAAATTCCCCAAAATAACAATTCTCAAAATCAAAATAATCAAAATAATCAAAATTCCAAAAATCAAAAAGATCAAATACATAAATGTGAAAATAAAATATGTCCAGTATCATTTAATAAAAATTCATCTATTCACAAAACAAAATCATTTTCTTTAAAAAATCACATATTAAATTTATGTAATCAATGTTATCAAGCATATAAAAATGGTCAATTTTGTTATTATTGTGGTACAATCTATAGAGAATATAAAGGAAAAAAAGGATTTAATGAACATAAATCTTGGATTGGATGTGACTTTTGTAATAATTGGGAACATATTCAATGTGAAGAAGAATTTGGATGTATTCCTCATCTTTCTCATCTTATTAAAGATAATAAATATAAGTATAAGTGTCCTATTTGTAGAAAGAAAGATAAAAATTTTTTAAAAAATAAATCTTCTAAACCACAAACTTGTGATGAAACTGAAGATGATTTATCTACTTTGATTAAGAAAGCTAAAAAAAAAAAAATTGAGTTTAGTTTACCTTCTGGAAAAAAAGATAAAAATATTCAGTTGAGTGAATTGTTTTCTGATATGAAACAAATATATGAACTTGAGAAATAAAGTGTTATTTTTTTTTTTTTCTTTGAAATAACATTTATATTTTTATTTTTTATATTTTCATTTTGTTTATATTAAATTAAAGACATATTATAAATATAATGTTTTTTTTTTTTTTTTTTTTGTTTTTTTTATAAATTATTAAAATATTAAATCGATTAAATATTAATTATCATAATTATATTTTATGAAATTTTAGTTTTAGTTTTTTTGTTTTGTTTTTCTGAATGAAATATTGTTTTATTTTTATTTAATGAATTATTTATTCTTATTTTAGATACAATATTTCTTTGAGTTTCTAATATAATATTATGAAAAAATGTTTTAAATTTATCATTTTCATTTTTTAAAGATGATTTATTTTTAGTATTTGAAATTGTCTGTTGTAAAATTTCTTTTGGAAAACTATTTCTATTTCTAGATGTTTTATTTATCAATTTTTTTTCAGTTATTTCAAATTTTGTTATTTTATTTTTTATGTTTGAAAAATTTAAAAGTTTATTTTTCATTGATTGAAAATATTCATGTTTTAATGGTAATTTAATAAGATTTTTAAATTTAGAATTATTTAAATAATTTTTTTCTACAATTTTAGTGGATTTTATTTCAGTTTTATTTTCATTTTTTTCTTTTTTTGTTTTTGATGTTTTGTTTCTTGATTTTTCTTTTATATTTAAATAGTTTGAATTATATTGTAAAATTTTATTATTCAATTTCAAAATATTTAATTTTTTTGAGAGATTTATGTTTTGTTTTATTAATTTTGTAACATTAGAATTTAAATGTTTTTTTTTTATTTTATTATCTTTTTTATTTTTTTCTTTTTGATTTGAAATTGTTGTCATATTAGTTTTATTATTGGAATATGAAATATTTTTTAAATTATATTTTTCTGTTTCCTTTTTAATATTATTATTATCAATAATTTTTGTTAAAGAGTTTGTAAAATTAATAATTGAAATAAAAGAGTCATTATCTTTTTCATTATTTCTAAATATATTTGAACCAAATAAATCTTTTAATTTAGATCTATCATTATAATTTTCAGCTAAAATACTATTATAAATTGTACTATTGAAAATAATATTATTTTCTTTTTTCTTTCTTTTCATATTATTTTTATTTCCTTCAATTAAATCAATTATTTTTTGTTTTCTTTGTATATTTTTATAAATATATTTTGCTTCATTTAAAGGAGAATAATTAGGATAAAGTTTTGAAGAATTTTGATAATATTTAGTTATATTATATATCTTTTTCTTAATTTCATTTTTATTATAAAATCTATTTAAAAATTCAGATATATCATCATAGAAAAGATAATCTTTAAAAACAGAAATATAATGCATTTGTGAACTTTTTAATAGGTGATTTATCATTATTTTATTATATTCATTTATTGATATTGAATAATTTTTTAATAGGATTTTAGATATTAAATTGCCTAATTCTTTTGACATAATTTCAATATTATAATATCCTTTATTTTAAGTTAAAAATTTTTAAATTTTTGAATTATATTTGTGATAAAAATATTATTTTAAGGTTAATTCTGTTTAAAGTATTTATAATTATTTATTCATTTTTTATTCATATAATATAAAATAAAGAATAATTATTTTTTTATTCATTTCTTTTTAAAAATAATGAAATCTACATATATAATTAGAATATAATATTATGTTTAGAAAAAATATAATATAAATTAAAATATTATTTAGAGATTTGTCAAATTAATTTATATAATATATATATTTTAAAAATGAAAAATAAAATTATTTAAAAATAAAAATTTAAAAAAAATATTTATTTATTTTTTTTATTTATTTTTTGAAAAAAATAAAACGAAAAGTAAAAATAAAAGTTAATTAAAAACAACTATAAATTATAAAAAAACAAATAAAAAATACATTAAAAAAAATATAAAAAATCCATATTTATTTATTTCAATATTTAAAATATCTAAAAATCACCATCCATTAATTTATTAAGAGCTTTTTGAGTATCTTTAGCTAATTTTTTATATTCTTCCAAATTACTATTTGCAGTATTAATAGTAGCTAAAAGAGTAGAACAATCATTAAGAAGAGATTGAGGGACAGATTCATTTAAAGCAATAACTTTTTCTTTAAATTGATTAAGATAAGTTGAATATAATAAGAAAATATTTTGGACATTACCTTCTAAATTTTCATTTTTTGTAATATTATCTAATGAATGATTTGCTATTGATGAATTTACATCATCAATTGCTTCAAATAAATCTTGAATTTCTCTTATTGGTCTTTGTAATTTTTTACATATTTTTTGTTTTGAACCTTTTGTTGTCATTTTAACTGATGATACATAAAGGAATATTAAAAATAATGTGTATATTTTTAAAGAGTTCATTTTATTGTTTAATTAAAATTATTTTTATTTTTTGGTTTATTTATTTCAAAATTCATTAATAAATTTAAAATATAATTTTTATTTTAAAATAAGTGATATAACTAATTTAATTAAAATCTTTTTTATGATATAAGTTTTTTTTTTTTCAAATTAGATTAACATAATAATTAAATTTGGTATAAAATAATTTAGAATTAATTTATTTTATCTATATTTATTTTCATATAAAAATGATTTAAGTTATAAATAAAAATTACCTTATTACTTTCTCTATTTATTTTTAAAAACAATTATTATATACTAGTATTTATATTATTGATAAAAACAATCAAAAAATAAAAGTTTTATAATTCCTTGAACATAATTTTTAAACATCTGTTTTATTTATAATATTCAATAGAATTATTATTTTTTTTTTATCTTTTATATCACCTTTTTTTTCAATTAATTGACTCCTCATTAAATTTTTATCATCAATAGGTAAAATTTTAAACATTTTAATTAATAAATATTTACCATATTTATTTCTATATAAATTGGTTACTATATCTAAATTTATCATATTTGAAAGAAGAGTCTTAAAATATAATATATTATTTTCTTTTTGAGTAAAATCAATTAATTTATCTATAATATTTGAACTATATTTTTGAATACAAAATGAAAAAGCATTTTCAATACAAAAATTTACAATTTTAGAACAATTATTTAAACCCCATTGTTCAAAAATTAATTGAATTGCATAATTTCCAAAAGGACTTTCTGCGATTTTTTTACAATTATTAAAAAACCCATCAATAAGTAAATTTTTATATTCATTATCTATTATAGTTTTAATTAATTGTCTTATAACACAAACTCCTTTTGGATCCATACTTAAAATTAATATATTATTTTCATTTAAAAATGTTAATGTTAATTTTTTTCTTTCATTTTCATTAATTTTATTTAATATTTTTTGAATAACATGAGTTCCATTTTGATTTATAGAAAGATTAATTTCATAATTTTCTATATAATTTAATATCATTTCTTTTTCTTTTTCTGATGTAATATATTCAATTATTGTTTGTATTACATGAGTTCCCCCATTACTTTTACATATTTGAATAAAAGTTTCTTTTATATTTTCTAATATTAATTCTCTTTGTTCTACTGTTGCAATTTTTATTAATTTTTGAGAAAAATAATTTCCATATGTATCTATCATTATTTTACCAAAATTTTTTCCTATTTTTTTTATTAATATTGTTCGAATTTCCGATGGAAATTTTTTTAAATATTTTTGCATTATTCTACTTCCAATTTGTTTACATATATATTCTGATATTTCACACTTTAAACAATTACAAAAATTATTAAAATCTTTTATATCATTTTCTTCTTTATTTATTGTATTTTGAAATAGAACTTCTTTTTGATATTTTTTTTTTGGTTTTTTTGAAGAGGAAAGAATATTTTTTTTGTTTTGATTTTTTGTTTGATGATAATTTTGAAAATTAAAATTTAATATATTTTGGTTTATATTATTAAAATTATAATTTATAATTGAATAAATGTTTTGGATATTATTTTGATAAAATGAATAACTTGGAAAGATATTATATTCATTTTGATTATTAATAATAAAATTAATAGAATTATTAATTGGAAATTTATAACTTTCATTATTGATTTGGAAATTTTTTTTTTGATTCGAATCATTTTGATTTGAATAAATTGATTTCAAATTTGAAAGTTCAGATATAACCTAAATAATTAAATATTTTTTTATTACTTTCGAACAATTTGTTAATTCACTATCAGATATGTCATCTTCTTTTATAACTTCATTTTCTTTTTCTTTTTCTTTAAATAAGTTTGAAGGTAAAAATGAATTATAATCAGGTATTTTTTCTGAATAATCATACATCTTTTTCAATTAATTTATACCTTATTAAATTCTATTTAATTTATATATTAATTGTAATATATCAATAAAATAGTATATTGAAATTTAGAATAAAAAATTGAAAAAAAATTATATGAGAGTTATTGATCAATAAAAAAAAAAGAATAAAAAAATTAATAACTTATAATTAAATATTAATTATATAATATAAATATTATTTTATAAACAAATAAAAATTAATTTAAAATTATTTTCTAAAGATTTTTTTAAAATCTAAAAATAATAATAAAAAAATTATAATTAATATAATTAATATAAACTAAATATAATAAACATATAATATATCAAATATTTACATAAAATACACTTTAAAATAAAATAAAAATATAAAAAAAAATCAACTATTAATCCCTTTAATAAAAATTTTATTTCTCCTATTCCTAAAAATTTTATTATTTAACTGAACTAAAAAATCCCCTAATTTTTCTTCTCTTTTTTTAATTTTTTCTATTTTTTCAATAGAATCTTTTTGACTTAAATAAATATTATTAATATAAAAAGAGAGTTCCTTCAAAGGTAAAACACTATAACTTAAATCATCATAACTAGCATTAAATTCTTTATTAATAATCATTAAAGTATGATCAATAGGTAAATCCATATTAGAAGCTAATTTAAAATTATCTTTAAAAGTAGAAATACTTTTTTTTAATTGAATCAAATAAATAATTTTTTCACTTAAAGAACAATTTTTCATAATTTTCAATCTCAAATAACAAAAACAACAAATAACATCACTTGCTTTATACAAAGCATTATTATCTGCATTTAATTTTTTAATAATTGAATATGCTCTTCTTTCCTCTTCAGTAAATTCAGTAATAATTGCAAGAGAAACTACAGTCATTGAAACTAATAATGCTCCTATTAAATAAGATAAAATTACTATTAATCTTCCATAATTTTCATTTGGAAAAAAATCACCATAACCAACTGTAGTCATTGTTATTATTGTTAACCAAATTGAATTTATTAAATCTTTTAAATAATCTTGATCATTTATTAAATAAGTACCATGTAAAAATCCTTTTGGAATTGTAAAATATTCAAATGTTCTTATAGAAAAACCAAATATAAAAATAAATGATATAAATGTTATAAATAATACTATATAAGGTCGATTTTTTAATTCACATTTTATTGCGAAATGTACTCCTGTATTTGTATTTGAATTATTACAAATACTATTTGCTGAATCTGTTAAATATTTTGAAAAATATGAATAAACTCTTAAAATAACATAACTTTTAAATAATGTTTCTATACAAATTAAACCTCCTAATGAAAAAGCAAAAATATAGTTTTCCATTATTCCAGTAAAGAAATAATTTAAATTTGGTGGGTTAAAAATTCCTAAAATTATACTTTCTATTATTAAATATTTCCATAATCCAGTTGTGAAAAAATTGTCTTTTTCACTTATTAAACCTTCTTCTTCCATTATCCATAATATTATATAATAATGACAAAGATTTAAAATTAATATTATTATTACTATTATTAAATTTAGTTTTCTTATGAAATTTTCTTCAATTGTTATTTTTCTTTTTTCACATTGTTTATATACATTTTGAGTTATTTCTTTATTTGATTTATTTTTGAAATATTCATTTAAATATTTCTTTGTTTCTTTATAAAATAATTCATTTTCTATTAATGAAAATAATATATTTCCTATTACAAAAATTGCTATTAATAGATCAATGTATTTAATTACTTGTTTTAATTTTCCTATTTTTGAATTTTCATATGATTTTTTTAATATTTCATCATAATCATTTGGTTTTATTATATATTCCTCTTCTTTTTCTTTTTCTCTTTTTATTACATTTTGTAAAATTTCCTGAGCTATATTTTTTAATTGAATAACTGAACTTCTATTATGTTTTTCATTAATTATTATTGGAGAAAATTTACTTTTTCTTCTTATGAATTTTCCTCCATTTATTGAATTCTTTTTTATTTTTAATTTTGATAATGATGATTTTCTTTTACTTATAATTGACATTTTTTTTACTTCATTATTTTCTTTTTCAATTACTGATGATATTATTGATTTATTTTTATCATGTTTAAATGAAATATTTGAATTAGATTCATCACTTATTTCAGAAATATTATTTAAATCAATAGTAGATACTAATATTATTTTTATTCATCTTACATTTTTTTGTTATAAAAGAGCTATATTTTTTAGATTTATCTAACATTATAATCTTTTTAATTAAATTACATTTTTAAATATGATAATTCTATTATAAAATATTTTCAATGAATATTCTAAATTAAAAATATTTCATAATATTTATAATCTATTAAAAAATGATTAAATTTTTCAATGTATATTTTTTTATAATTAAAGTTAAATTTATTATTTTCTATACAAAAAAAAAAAAAAAATATTTTTAAAAAAAAAAATATTAGATCAACTTTCTATATTACTCCCTTTAAAATTCTTATTAATTTTTCCATCAACAAACTCAACTTCTTTTTCATTTCCTTTAGGATCAACAAAAATCCCAATACCATTAGGTTTACCATTTTTAAATTCACAAATAAATTTTTTCCCATCAGCATATTTAATTTCTCCTTTACCTTCTTTAATACCATTTTTATATTGTCCTTTATAATATTGTTTATCATTCCATTTATATAAACCTTCTCCATTCATAATTCCATTAGTATATTCTCCTATATATTCATTACCATTTTTATTCCATTTAAAATGTCCTTTTCCATTAAATAAATTATCATTAAAATCTCCTTCATAAAAATCTCCTGTATTAAAATAATATTTTCCTTTACCATTTTTTTTATCATTTTCAAAATGACCTTCATATTTTCCATTTTCATTTTCTTCAATTCCTTCACCATTTTTTAATCCATCAATAAAATCACCTTTATATATTATTGGAATATTATTTTCATTTTTTAAATATTTTATTCCTTTTCCATTTAATTTTCCATTTTTAAATAATCCAATGTATATTATTCCATTTTCATTTATATATTTATTCCAACCATAAGGTGAATTTTTATAGAATGTTCCTATAATTTTTGAACCATTTTTATTTAATTCTTCTCCATTTCCAAATTTTTCTCCTGTTATTATATTTATTTCTCCTTTATAGATACTTTCTATATTTTCTATTATTTCTTCTATTGAATCTGTTATTGGGATATTATTATTTATATATGTTATTTTTATTCCTTTTTCATATTTTTTTATTTTTGATATTTCTGTGTTTATATCTTGAATGGGATCTTCTTGATAAAAATCATTCCAACTTGATGATAATAAATTACTATTTTCTTTTATTATTTTTTCTATTTTTTCATTCTTTGCTTTTTCTATAAATTTTAGTATTAAATTTTCATTAAATTCTTCTAATTCTTTTTTTAAATTTCCATTTAAAAATTTTTTCCTAAATAAATAACCTCTTATTATATTATTCAATTTGGTAATATCTTCAGAAGTAAGTGTAGTTTTTTTTTTTAAACTATTAATATCAATTAATTTTTTTTCAGAAACTGAATTTGTATTACCTTTCATATTAAAATCAGATTTTATACTATCTTCATTATCAAATTTTTCTAATAATTCATTTTCATCTATTTTATTTACATTATTCGATAAATCTTCATTAATATTTTGAGTATTTTGATAATGAATACAAATACAATTATTTCCCATAAAGAATTTTAAAATTAATTTATTTTCATTTTATTAAATAATTTTAAGTTAATAATATAATTAAAATAATGTTTCTTCGTATTTATTTAATGATTTAAAATTTTCATATTCTTCTATTTCTTTTGTTATATCCATTTCATTTGATATTTGAAAAAATGAAAATAAATCCTTTATTATTGTCATTAATATTTTATCTAATATAATTTCTTTAAATTCTTCATATAAATTTATTAATTCAGATGTTAAATTAAAAATAAGTAAATGACTGTTAAAAAAAGAATTTAAGATTTTTAATATATTATTACAATGTTTTATAATTGTTTCAATTACTGTCATTTTATCTTTATATCTAATAAAATTTTCATCAACAATAAAATTATTAATATAAATTAGATTATTATATATTACTAAACAAATTTCATATTTTAATTCAAGTGGATTATTATTATTGTTTACCATATTTTGTGGAATTAATGAGTTAAAAAATTTTTTTACATCAGAAAATGATGAAATATAATTATTTATATATGTTTCATTATCTAATATTAATTTATCTAAAGTACTGAAAAAATATTTTTTCATAATTTCATCTATTTCATTATAATTTATTGGTGAATTTTCCAATAATTTAATTTGAATTAAAAAATCTGATATTTTATTTCTAATTTGATTATAATTATTTTTTTCTAATAATTCTTTTATTATATTTATTAAATATAATTCAAATATATTTTTATAAATTTTTTCATAAATTACTTTTTTTTGAATATCAGTTTTCAAAATTAAATCAAATTTTTCATTAAAATAAGATAAAATTTCCAAAGTAAAATTCTTTTTTTTTTCATTCATATATAAATCAATTTGATATAAATAAACAGTTAAATCTCTAATTTTATCTTTTAAACTTTCATCAGTAAATTCTTCAAATAATGGATTAATTTTTAAATTCAAAATAATAAACATCATTTCAGTAGAAATATTCAAAGAATAATTTATACTAATTAAATTTTTTATTAAAATTATAATCATTTCATTAACATATATAATACATTTTTTAATTGACAATAATAATTTTTGTTCTTCAGAAAGTGACATTCCATAATTATAATATTCTAAATATAAATCATATTCTTTATTTCGAAAACATTCAATCATATAATGTGGAATTGAGAGTAAATAAATAATATTATCAATGGAATTTGAATTATAATCTTTTATTAATGTTTTATTCATTTGAATATCATTTATTATATTATCAACTCCTTTATTTATATTATTTGGATCAAAATATAATTTATTTTTCCCTATAATTTTCATATTTTGAGAAAGTGAACCTTTAATTACATTTGTTTTATCAATTATTTGTTCATATAATTTATATATATTTAATACTAATTCAACTTTTTCAGAAAAAAATTGTTTATATTTCTTTTTTAATTCAGAATTTTTAAAATCATTATTAATTTGTTCTTGAATAAGCGAATCAACAGTAATATTCATTAATTTAAAAATATATATTTTAAATTCATCTAATATATCTTCAGTTTTAAATTCAGATTGTTCTGGAAGAAATAAACTTAAAAAATCATTACTCACTGATAATTCCATTGATATTAATTTAAATAAATAATTTCAAATTAATTATTTTTAAATAAGCTATATATAAATAATAATTTAATTAGATTTATTTATTATTAAATTATATTTATTGTCTAAATTTAAAATCTGATAAAGATATGTCTTGTTGAGATAAACTTCTTTCATTATCATTATCATTTTTACATATCTTAAAAACTCCTCTATAAAAGAATAAACAAGGTATACATTTTAAAAATCCACTCAAACAAAAAAAAACAGATTGAAAAAAACTAAAATCACCAAATCCAAGTAAATCTTTATATCTACTAAAACCTTTTAAAGTAGTATTAATTATTAATATTAATGGAAATAAACAAAAAATTATTATAAACACTCTAATAGAATTATAATCATCTTTATTTAAAAATTTTAATTTTTTTAATTTTCTACAATAAAAACTAATAATTTTAATAAATGCATAAATATTATAAAAAATTAATGAACTACATATAATTGTATATGTAAACCACCAAAGTCTAGTCATAGCTGTTAAATCTAAATAATCAAATGAACAATGAGTCTTCGCGGGACCATAAGAATTAGAAAATAAAGGAAATAATGTTATTATTAAAGTTAAAAAAATACAAATACAAATTCCTTTTATTAATTCTTGTTTTTCATTAATAATTTGCCCATCTATAAATTTTGTAGAATCCATAAAAATTTTAATAATAAAAGTGGTCCAACAAATTGATATTAATTCCAAATAATTATGTATAAATCCAAAAATTTCACAATTAGAAATATATTTATCAAATAAGTAAAGAAATCCAAAAGGATATTTTAAACATTGATATATACTTAATATACACCATAAAGCTTTTGATAATATTAGAAAAAACATATAATGAGTTCCTAAACTTACATTTTTTTCTCCTTTTATTTCAAATGAAGATAAAGTCTCTGAATCTTTAAATTCAGATAAAATATCATTTTTTAATTTTTCTTTTTTTGATAATTTGACATTGATAAGTAAAATAAAATAAAGAACAATTATAAAAATACAACTTATTAAACTAATTATAGAACACACTAATCTAACATTAATAATTTTAGCATAATAATTAAAATCAACTTCCATAAAATATATTATTTTAAAAAATATAATTTATCAAAAAAAATAAAATTAAACTTTATTTATCAATTTCTTAAAATAACAAATTTGAAATACAAAAATAAAAGCAATAGTAATCATTTCAATAATAGCAAAAAAACTAATAGATTTATTATGTTTTTTAACACTTTCATTATGACTTTCACTTCTTTTAACAACTAAACTTTGTTTAACAGTTAATTCATTCATTTTTTCTTTAATATTATTTAATTTTTTACTTAAATTATCCATAGATTTCCATTCTAAAGCATTATCATTTTTATTATTATAACTTAAAGCAAAAGAAATTATATTTTCTTGTTTATTTTTTCTATTATCAATATTAAAAGTATATAATCCAGGTTCATTTAATTCTAATTCATTATAATAAAAATTAGAATTTATTATATTTAAAATTACTTTTGGTTTCACTTTTGGATTTTTTGACTCTGGTCCTGCAAAAAAAAAATTAATATTTTGATCTGGTTGATTTACAATAAATGCTATTTTTATTTTTGATTTTTCATTTATTTCTTCATAAAATAATTCATATTCTCCTCCTTTTAAATTTATTGTCATTATTTCCTTTGAATGAAATTTTGAATATTTTGTTTCAAATTTATTTTTTTCTTCTTGTAATGTTGTCTTTTTTTTCTTTTCTTCTTCTTCTTTTTTTCTTTTTATTTCTTCTTCTTTTTTTCTTTTTTCTTCTTCTGCTTTTTTTTTCTTTTCTTCTTCTGCTTTTTTTTTCTTTTCATCTTCTATTTTTTGTTGATTTATTTTATTTTGTGATTGTTTTAATTTTTCTTCTTCAATTTTTTTTTTTTTTAATTCTTCTTCTTTTCTTTTTTTTTCTTCTTCTTCTTTTTTTCTTTTTAATTCTTCTTCTTTTCTTTTATTTTCATCTTCAACTTTTTTTTGAACTGTAACAACTTTTCGTACTTTTCTATATTGTTCTCTTTTAGATTTTTTTTTATATTTTTTTTTAATTATTTTTTCTTGATAATTAGGATCATTTTTTTTTTCAATTGAATGTTTTTCAACTTCTTCAGTTAAATTAAATTTTTTTCCTTCAGGATTATTTTTATTATTATCAGGAATATTTTTTGTTGATTGTTGATTTTGAGTTTGTTTATTTTGGTTTTTTTTATTTTGTTCTTCAATTTTTTCTTGTACTTTTTTAATTTGTTCATTTTTTTGTTGTAAAATTTTTTGTAGTTCTTCTTTTTTTGGTTCTTCCTTTGGAGGATCATTATTAGGAGGATTCTTTTTTTTATTATGATGAGTCACTGATGTCCTTCTTGGTTTTGGTTTTGAGATAATGCTTACTAGGAGAAATATATATAAAAAAAATGATAAATTCTTCATTTTTAAAAATTAACAATATTTTATTTAATTAAATTTTTTTAAATTATTTAAAAATAAATGAATACATTATTAAAAAAAATTGTTGATAATTTTAATAGATTATTTATTCTCTTTTTGCTTTATAAATATATTTAATGAATATTGTAGATTATTTATAATATAAATAATTAAATGTATTTTCATGAAATAAATATTAATATTTTGTTTTTATTTTTATTCAATATTAGAAATTTAACAATTATTTTTAAAATTAAAATTATTATATTAATTAAAAAAATTCTCAAATTTTATTAGTTTAAATGTATTCATTTAAAATATTACAAAATTATTCAAATGACATGTTTCATTCTTCAATTTTATTATTTGATAAAGATTCATATTTATTTAATTGTTGTGATGGAACACAAAGAAATGCTTTAGAACAAGGAATAAAATTTATAAAAATAAAAGAAATATTATATAATTCATCACATTCAGATTGTTATTTAGGAACATATGGTTTAATTATGTCAAGAGGGGAACAAGTATTTTCTCAATTAATATCATCAAATGAAGAATTACAAAAAAAAATGAAAGAAACATCAAAATATGCAAATAAAAATAAAAAACAAAAAGATAATAATGAAACAATAAGAACACAATCATATTTATTTGGTCCTCCTAATTTTTCATTAAATTTCAAATACTCAAATTTTTTTTGTCCAATACCAACATTAAATAAATTTATATATGAATATAACACAAATGAAAATTTATTTGTAAATAAAAATATATTTTCAGATAAAAAAAATCAACCAAATATAAAAGAAATAAAAGATCATAATTTAGAAATAATACCAATATGCATAAATCCAAATAAAACATTAAATAATAAAAATGATTATTCAATGAGTTATATATGTATTCCAAATTTAAAAAAACCACCTTTTTTAATAGAAAAAGCTAAAAAATTAGGATTAAAACCAGGACCAAATTATTCAAAATTACAAAAAGGAGAAAATGTAATTTTAGATGATGGAAGAATTATTAAACCTGAAGATGTTTTAGGTGAATCTCATCCATCATCTGCAGTTTATATTTTATATTTACCTACTTTGGAACATATGAAATTATTAATTAATGATAAAATTTTAATAGATAAAATTACAAATAAAAAAAATTATATTAATAGTTTAGTTGTTCATATTACTCCTTTTTATAATATAATTAATAATGAAGATTATATTAAATTTATGTGTTTATTTGGGAAAGAAACACAACATATTATTGATTGTAAAGAAACAAATAGACAATTTATGTATAATGAAGGGAAAATAAAAATTCAAATTTTATTAAATAAAGTTAGTTGTTATTTATTTCCTGATAATAAAATGAGTTATGAAGATACTCTTCCTATAAAAGAATTAAATATGAATAATAATGATTTTAATATTGAAAATTCTATTCCTGGAAGTGAGTATATTTTATATCCACATGAAAGAAGAGGTAAAATTGAAAAAGGATTATATGAAGGAGAAGCTTTTTATTATAAATCTATAAATTATGATAATTTCATTAAAAATATTAATGATATTGAAATAGAAAATTTTGACAAAATTGAAAATATAGAAAATAAAAAAGTAGAAAAAGATGAAAATATACAAATAACTTTTTTAGGAACAACATCAATGAAACCTTGTAAATATAGAAATGTCTCATCAATATTAATAAATTTATTAAAATATAATAAATATGTTATGTTTGATTGTGGTGAAGGAACATTTCAACAATTATTAGAACATTTTGGAATAGAAAAAACAAAAGAAATAATAAGTAATATTAATTTAATATCAATTTCACATAAACATGGTGATCATATGTTAGGATTAATTAAATTACTTAAAGAAATTGATATTTTAATTAATGATGATATTGAAAATAAAAATTGTATTTATATTATTGTTCCTAAAACAATAATAGAATTTGTAATTAATTCAATTAATTTAGATTTAATTCATAAAAAATATTTTAAAGTTTTTGAATCTAATAATTTTAATCCAAGTAAAATTCAAATATATCAAAATTATTTAATCCAAGATAATCCACATGAAAATTTTAAAGACATAGAAAAAGAAAAAGACTATAATACAATAAAGAAAAAAATAATAAATTTCATTGATGAAAAATCAACATTTTATACTGATTTAAAAAATAAATTAGGAATAATATTTTATACAGTAGAAGTTTTTCATTGTGATGAATCATATGGAATGATAATAGAATCAAATAATAATGAAACAGATAAAAATTATTTTAAAATTTCATTTAGTGGTGATACAAGACCATGTAATAATTTTTATAATTATACAATGAATTCAACTATTTTAATTCATGAAGGTACTTTTGATAATGAAATGTTAAATGATGCAAAAGAAAAAATGCATTCTACAATTTCAGAAGCTATGGAATTAGGTAAAAATAATGGATCTAAATATATTACAATAACTCATTTTTCTCCTAGATATATTAAGACTTATCCTTATAGAAAAGAATTTGATGATGAAAAAATTTTAATTGCTCATGATTATTGTACTTTTTATTTAAGTGATTTGGATTTTGCTTTTAAGTATTTGAAATATTTTGATAAAGTTATGAATTATATTGAAAATAAAAAAGATAAATCTAATATTTTATAATTATAAATTTTTTTTGTATAATAATCCTTTTTTTTTTAAAATTTATTTTAATGAAAGAAAATTTAAATATTCTGAAATCAATTATTTTTTAATGTATTAAATATTAGATTAAATGTCTTCTTATTTAATTTTAGGTGAAACTGGAGAAAGTTATTCAATAACATCAAATAAGGAATTAAAAAATTTATGTGAAGATTATATAAATACAGTCTCAGCAACATCAAATGATATATTAATATATGATAATAAAGGAAATATTTATAATTCAATAAACAAAATGCAATTTTATTCTAATTCAAAATATTTTTTATATTGGAAAAAATATTTCAAAGATGAAATAAACAATTATAAAAAAAATATAGAAAAAAAAATTTCAAATTTATCATTTCCATTATCAATAAATTTAAATAGTATTCCAGATGTAGATTCATCAATGAATATTTTAAAAAAGAATTCAGATATATTATCTTATCCTCCTGATAAAATAATGGAAACATATAATAAAATGACAGAATTTTTTGACAAATTTAAAAATATATATAAAGAAATGAAAATAAATTTTAAAGTATGTGAAAAGATAAAAGAAAATTATCAAAATCAATATGATGGACTTGAGAATATTTTTAAAAATAATTCAACTTTATATAATATATGTTTGAGTAATTTAGAAGGGGTTCAAAAAAAAGGAAAAGAAATTCAGAATAATAATAAAAATATAATTAATTCATATAATGATAGTATTTTAAAATTAAAAACAACTGAAATACATCCTGAAATAATTAAAATGTTAAATAAAAAAAAAAATTCATCTTGTAAATATTTAATGGATATATATTATAATGAAAAAGATATGAATAATTGGAGAAATAACTGTATAGGAAAAGAAAATTTAATATTAGAAAAAATAAATGAAAAAGAAAAAATTATAAATAATTTTAGAAATAAAATTAAAAATGAAAAAAATTCTTATATTATTCCTTTAAAAAATGAATGGAATTCTTATATAAATGAATATGAAAAATTATTAAATGAAAAATCTCCAAAATTACATTCTATAATAACAGATTTAGGAAATGATTTTTCAACTTTTAAAACTAAATTAATAAATATGGATGAAATATTTTCAAATGATTTATACAATTCAAATCAAAAATATATTAATTCAATAAAAGAAGATTGTAATATAATTAAACAATTAAATGAAAAATATTCAGATATTTCATATTTAAATAATTTACAAATATCATTGCAACCTTTATTAGAATTTACTAATAAAATGATAAATTCAGTTGAGAATTTTTCAATTAAAATAAATGAATTATTTAATAAATTAAGAGATATTCAAACAAATTTAGAAATTTTAATTGAAAAAATAAATAATTATTCAATAGGTTTAGATCAAATTGTAAAAGATTTTAATTCTTTATTAACACCAGATAATTTCTTAAAATCATATTTTAAATCATTAAAAGAAATAAAAAGAAAAATAATATTTAATTATAGAATATTCAATGAATTAGATAAATTAAAAACTATCATATCACAAGAAAATTATACTAGAGAAATCTTTTTAAAAGAAAATAAGAATAATTTAACTTCTGAGTTAATTAAAGTTTTTAAAATAGAAAATCCAGCTATTTTAAAAATTGATTTTACAAATGAAACATCCAATTTACCAAATATATTTTCAGATAAAGAAAAAGATGAAATATTTAAATTGTCAAAAGTAGAATCAAAAGAAGATTCTTTTTTAACTCATTCACTTCTTATTCAAATTGATGAATTGAATTTAAATTTAAAATATAAAGAAAAAGAGATAAAAGATTTAAAAATTAAATTTGAAGAACAAGAAAAGAAAATTCAATATTACTTAAATGAAATGAATAATTTATCTAAATCAATTGAAGAAATGACAGAAAATTATAATAATTTAATTATAGTGAATGAGGAATTATTTAATAAGAAAAAAAGAGACAAAAATTCAAATGAGACTTTAGATAAAAAAACAAATGAATTATTAAAACTAGAAAAGAAATATTTAGATTTATTAACACAAACTAATTTAATTAAAAAATCTTTTATGAATTATACTAATTTAATAATTGAAAAAAGAAATCAAGAAAAAATAGAAATACAACAATATTATGAAAAAAAATTTATGGAAATGGAAGATATTTTATCATCAGAGAAAAACTTTAATAGGGAAATATTAAATAATATTTCTGCTTTAAAAAATAAAAATAAAGAATATATACAAAATTATTTAGATATTCAAGAAGAGAATAATAATTTAAAAAAAATTAATGAAAGTATTTTAAATGAATTAAATTCAAAAAAATAATATTTTTTATGATTGTTTTTCAAAAATAAGAAAAATTATTTATAAATGATATAATTACTATAAAGAATTTTTAATGATAAATATATTAAAATAATCAAAAATATATAATTAACATTTATTATTTTTACTTTAATATAACTTTAACATTATTTTTAACAGAAATAAAATTATTTTAATCAATAAATTAACAACAACAACATTTTTTCTTTTTTCGTTTATCCTTATAAGGAATTAACTCTTTTAAATAAGAAGGTTGAGTATCATCCATAATATCACTATCAATACTATTCATTCTCATTTCAGCTTTTGCAATAATTTCTTCACATATTTTAACAAAAGTAGTATTAACATTAATATTATTTTTCCCACTAGTTTCAACAAAAGTAAAATTATATTTAATTGCTAAATCTTTTCCTTCTTTTTGACTAACAATTCTATCATCATATAAATCACATTTATTAGCAACTAAAATAATAGGAATATTATCATTAATATTTTGAATATATTTAATCCAATTTCCAATATGTTCAAAACTATCTAAATTTGTTATATCATACATTAAAATAATTCCTTGAACTTTAAGAAATAAACTTCTATTTAAAGATAAATCTTTTTCATAACTTACAGTCTCCCAAATTTGAAGTTTAATTATTTTTTCATATTTTAATGTTAAAAATGTTGTTTTATTAACAAATCCATTTGAAGGAATGTAATTATCATCAAATTTATTTTCTATAAATTGATTTATAAAATTTGTTTTTCCTACTGCAGTATCACCTACAATTAATAATTTTATTATATCTTCATAATTTGTAGGAATCTGCATTTAATAATTTTAATTTAAATTTTAAAAAAATATAATAATAATTTTATTAATTAAATATATTTTTTTTAATAAATATATTTATTTAGTATTTTGACTCAAAAATACTTTTGATATTTCATCATTTAAATTAACAAATTTTGGATTTTCTGAAATATCATGTTCATCTTTTAATTCATCAAATAATCTTTTAACATTTTCACAAAAATCTTTTTTTGTTTCTTCACTTTTAATTTTATCAAAAACTCCTTTAAGTTTATCACATAAATTATCAACATGAGAAACAAAAGCAGATTTAAACATATGAGCAACTTTAACAATACAAGCAAAAACAGTAGTTTGAATATCTTCATTATCAGATAAACCATTAATTAAAATTTGAATAGTTTCAGAAACATTAATTTTAGAACCTAAATTATCAACAAAAATTTTTAAAGTAGCAAAAACTGCTTTTCTAATACCAACACCTTTATCATTAATAATTTTCATTCCTGCACCAAAATCTGCAATTTGAATCCAATCTTTATTTACTTTATGATATACTTTGAAAATTTCCATTAATTCATGATATTTATTTTTAATGTATTCATTGTAATTATGTGCTGCTTTTAATAAACCATTAAATGAATTTTCTTTTACTGTTAAATCATTATCATTTAAACCTTCTATTAATTTTGGTATTAATAATTCAAATGATTGTTTTGATATTTCATTTTTTTTACCTAATATAAATTTTATTCCATATGAAAATACTTTTTTACTATTTAAATTTCCATTTAATCCTTTTATAAATAATGGTATAAATTTCTCATTATTTTCTGATATTAATCCTAAACATTCACCACATATATTATTTATTTCATTATTTTCAAATAATTTATCATTATTTAAATAAGTAAATAATGTTTCATAATCTTTATCTGATAAATTTATTTTTTTTTCTGATATTAAAGTTAAAAATTCCCTTAATGATGTAAATATAGAAATTGATGGATTTGAATTTATAATTTTTTGAATAAAAGATGATGGGTCATTTAAACCAATTTTACCAATTGCAACATTTATTAAATTTTTATGTTCATCTTTTGAAGCTTGTAATTTTGATTCTAAAGTTTGAATTAATTCATTATGTTTATTTTTTGAATTTTCACATATATCACCAATTAAAATTAAAGCATTTTTAATTTCTTGTTCATCTTTACTTGAAGATAAATTATTAAGTGCTATTTTAATTAAATTATTTTCTTCTCCACATGCACAAGAAATTATAGAAATAAAATATAATGAATTTGGTTTTAAATTTTTTAAATCATTTTTATAATTATTAATTATTATTTGAAGTTGTTTTTCAGGAACTTTAGTACAAGATAATTTTGAAAATTCAAATAAAGAATCTAATTGATTTCCAGAAATTTGAAGTGTATTTGATTTCTCAGCAGTTTTATTTAAAATATATTCTAATAAAGTTGGTGATAAAATTTTCATCATTTGCTTTAATACATTATAAATTGCAGAAATTAAATTTTCTTCATTTTTCATATTTAATAAATTGTCAACAAATAATTTTTCGTCTCCTTTAAATGATTCTGGATATTTTTTATATATTGATTCTAATAAACTTAAAGATGAAAATTGAACATGAAGAGGTGAACTTTTTAATATTTCAATTAATAATTTTTTTAATTGTGATATTGGTTTTACTAATGGTAAATTATGTGGACTGTTTATTATTTTATTTAACATTGAAAGAATTTTAGGTTTTATAATATCATTATGTGTTTTTTCTAGATAAATTGAAAATAAAGTTGTTAAATTTTGCTCATCAAAAATATCACCACAATCAATAATAATTTCACTCATTACATTTATTAAAGAACTTTTTAATTCTGGATCAATATCATCTTTTTTAAATTTAGGAAAAATATTATTATATAAATTCATAATATATTTTTTATTATTTTTTTTATCTTTAGCTAATATAGGAATTAAATTAATAGAAGCATTAAGAGCAGAAATATTAATTCTATAAAAATCATTTTTAATTCCTTTTTCAATATAACCAATTATAACATCAAAAATTGCAGCATAATCTTCACTTTCATTATTAGAAATAAATAATTGAGAAAGAAAATCAAAAAATGTCATTATATTAGTATTATTAATAAAAACTTTAGTATTAATTACTTCTTTCAATGAATCAAAATCTGCAATAACTTCACTAGCACCAACAGAAGCAAGTGATGGTAATAATTTTAATACATTTTCAATTATATTTTGATTATTACTTTTTAAATCTTTTTTAATATTATCAAGTAATTGACTTACAATTGATTGAATAAAATCATCACCTAAAGAACTAATTTTATTTTTTAATTTTAATCCATTTTCATTTTCATCATAAGATACAATAATTGATAAAAATGATACTAAACATAATATAATATCATTTTTAGTATTTTCATCATGTTCTCTTAAACAATGAACTAATTTTTTAATAATTGCTTCTCTTTGCTCAGTACTAAATTGATGACCACTTTTTTGAAAAGCATGTAAAATATGACATGCAGCTCTTCTAACTTTCCATGATGAATCATCCATATTTGCAAAATCTGTTTGATCATAATCTTCATATTCATCATAATTTCCTTCATCAATATCCATTTCTGCATTTTCATATGAATAATTTGGATCAAATTCAATTAATTTTAAACTATTTTCTATAATACTATTTGAATATTTTTTTTCTAGAGATGATAAAATTTTATTTATGTATGTTTCAAGGAGATTTAATGCACTTTCTGTTAAGTTATTTTTCTCATCATATTCACTTGGATCATTTTCTAAGAAATTTAATGATGTATATTGGGTTATTATTGGTAAGATTGTATCTATGAAATCAGTTTGTTTATTTGCACTTGATTTTGCTATTGATGATAATGTATTAAATATAGAAATTTTATTATTTATTGATTTAGAAGAATTGAATAATTCAATTAAGGTATTTGATATATAATCTATTTGCTTTTTATTTAATAATATAGAGAATTCTCCTATAAAATGGTTTGCATTTGTTTGAATGGTTATATCATCACTTGTAATATAATTAACTACAGTTTTAATTATTTGATCTTTATTTTTAATTACTTTTGAACTATCTTTAATTAAAACATAATCAAAAGTTCTAATATAATCAGTAAATGCGTCCAAACATAATTGTGTAATTTCTTTATTTTTTGATTCTATTCCTTTTGTAAGTACTGGAACAATAACATTACCAATCATATAACAAGATGAACCAGGACAATAATTAAAAATAGTTTTAATACATGTTACATAAATATCTTTTCCTTCTGCAGTTTCACTTGAAAGATAATTTATTATTCTTGAAAAAATTTGAATAATTTCAGCTTCTTTTAAATATTTTGCTATTTGACTAAAAGTTCTAACTGTTCTTCCTTTTACTTCTATCGATTTTTCTTTTGGTTCTAAACAAGTTAAAAGAGTTGCAACTATACTTGCTTTTTCTTCATCTTTTAAAGAATTTCTTGTATTATCATCTTCAAAATAACGACCAAATCCAATTACTGCATTTTGACGTACATGAGGATCATAATGCTTAACATCTTGATTTAATTTTGAAATTGAATCCATTTTTTATTTTTTTTATATAAAATTTAATATAAAATTAATGGTTTAAATTGGTTTTTATTAGAGTTTTTATTATATTAAAATAGCTAAATAATAAATAAAATTATTATATATAATTTAATTATTTTTTATAAAAAGATTAACATAATTTAAAAATAATAAATAATATTAAATAATAGATATATAATAGTGATATATTAAATCAAAATTATAAAAAAAATGGGTAATGAGATCAAAAAAAAAAATGTGAAAAACTCACCAAAAGTTCCAACAGCAAATGAAGTTAAAACATATATAATGGTAGCCAAAGGTAAATTGACTTTATATAGAAATAAAAAGGTAGTTTCAATAAAGCAAAAACGTGCAGAAATAGTAAAATGTTTAAAAGAAAACAATTTAGATGTAGCAAAAGCAAAAATGGATTCTTTAATTCGTGATGAAGATATAATAACATGTTATGATATTTTAGGTCCAATTTGTGAAATATTAAAAGAGAAAGTAACTTATATTATGATGTCAAATGAATGTCCTCCTGATGTAAGAGCACCATTAGATACAGTCATATATGCATCATCAAGATTAGAAGTTGATGAATTACATAAATTGAGAGAATTAATTCTTTTAAAATATGGTAATATGTATGTTTCTAAAGCTGATTCTAATGCTGATGGATTGGTTAATATTAATTTAATTGAAAAATTAAAAATTAAACCTGCTGTTGATGCTTTTATTACTATTAGATTGAAACAATTGTGTAAACAAGATAAAATTCCTTTTGAATTTCCTGAAGAAATTCAACCTTCTGATTTTGGTCCTCCTCAAGTAGAAGGACAATTTGCAGGACAAGGATATAATCCTTATTCTAATAATAATAATCCATATCAAGGTGGAGGGGGATTTAATCCTTATAATAATAATAATAATCAAGGATTTGGTAATTCTAATCAAGGAGGAAATGATTTTGGGAATTTTAATCAAGTTATGAATAATCAAGGAAATAATAATGGTGGATTTGGGAATTTTAAACAATCTATGAGTGGTAATAATAATTTTGGTGGTAATCAATATGGACAACAATCTCAAATGAATTTCCAACAAAATCCATATGGACAACAATCTCAAATGAATTTCCAACAAAATCCATATGGACAACAATCTCAAATAAGTTTTCAACAAAATCCATATGGACAACAATCTCAAATAAGTTCTCAACAAAATCCATATGGACAACAATCTCAAATAAGTTCTCAACAAAATCCATATGGTCAGCAATCTCAAATAAGTTCTCAACAAAATCCATATGGACAACAATCTCAAATAAGTACTCAACAAAATCCATATGGACAACAATCTCAAATGAATTTCAAACAAAATAATAATAATCCACAATCAAGTCAATTTGGAAATCCATATGCATTCAATAATAGTAATATTAATAATAATGAAAATGTAAAAAAAAGTAATATAAATAATAATGATTTTCCAAATCCATCTTCAAATAATAATAAACAATCTCAATTTAATCAAAGTGTAAATAATGATGATTTATTCCCTAAACCACCTTCAAATAATAATCCATCAACATTTGGTGAATTCCCTAATCCAAGTATAAATAATAATATGGATTTCCCAAAACCATCAAATGATGATTTTCCTAAAGCATCTGGTTTTGGTTTTCCTCAAAATGATAATAAACAAAGTGGTTTTGGTTTTCCTCAAAATGATAATAAACAAAGTGGTTTTGGTTTTCCTCAAAATGAAAACAAACAAAGTGGTTTTGGATTTCCTCAAAATGATAATAAACAAAGTGGTTTTGGTGATTTTCCTAAAAATGATGATAATAAACAAAGTGGATTTGGTGATTTTCCTAAACCAGATAATAAGCAAAGTGGTTTTGGTGATTTTCCTAAAAATGATGATAATAAACAAAGTGGATTTGGTGATTTTCCTAAACCAGATAATAAACAAAGTGGATTTGGTGGTTTTCCTCAAAATGATAATAAGCAAAGTGGTTTTGGTTTTCCTCAAAATGATGATAATAAGCAAAGTGGTTTTGGTGATTTTCCTAAACCAGATAATAAGCAAAGTGGATTTGGTTTTCCTCAAAATGATAATAAACAAAGTGGTTTTGGTTTTCCTCAAAATGATAATAAACAAAGTGGTTTTGGTTTTCCTCAAAATGATAATAAGCAAAGTGGTTTTGGATTTCCTCAAAATGATTATAAACAAACTGAATATGCAAATTTCCCTCAAACACCAATTAATAATGAAAACCCATCAGGTTTCGGAGACTTTCCAAAATCAAATGAAAATGAAAATAAGAGTGGATTCGGTGATTTCCCACAAAATGATAATAAAACAGGTCAAAGTGGTTTCGGTTTTCCTCAAAATAATAATGATGATTTTCCAAAATCAAATATAGGAACTTTCCCATCAAATGATGATAAAAAAGATGAATCTCCAAATAATGAATCTTTATTTAAAATAGATCAAAATCCTTATAATGATAAATCACATATTACAGAAGGTTCTTATATGAATAATTTAAATGATCCACCAAAAGATCCAATTAATGGACCAACAACTTCTCAAAGTATTAATTTAAATGATAATGAAAATACAATTCCAAAAATGAATTATAGTACTGATAATAATGATATTCCTAAATTTGATAATGACAACCAAAAAAATTCTGTTATGTTTCCTAATGAACAACAAATGGAAGGTGAAAGCCCATTTAATCCTTATGCTAGTAATAATAATAATATGAAACCTATTACTGATATTCCTACTAATACTGCTCAAAATATAAATTCTGTTATAAGTGGAGAAAATAATAATGATAAGAAAGATAATGATGAAAATAATGGATTTCCTAATCCTTATTAAAAATATTATTCTTTTTATTTAGTTTTAAATTATTTTTTTAAAAAAAAAAGTTTTAAAAAATATAAACTATTTTAAACATTAAAAAATAAATATAATAATTAAACTAAATAATTATTCTATAATAAATGAAAAAAAATAAAAAAGTAAAAAAAATAAATTATGATGAGTTAATAATATTTTTCATCATTTTACAAAATTCATCAAATGATATAGAACCATCATGATTAATATCAACAGAATCATAAATTATTTTTAATTCCTTTTCAACTTCGGCATTATTATTATTTGAATTTTGCATAAATCTTCTTTTAATTTCATCAAAACTAATACCACCTGAATTATTAGTGTCAAAATACCTAAAAGCAAACCTTAAATAATTTTTAGATAAAAAAGTTTTAGGATTAACAGCAGCTCTTATAAATTCTTCATATTCAATATAACCATTATGATCAGTATCAATATTATTATAAATTTCATCTATTTCTTTTTCAATTTCTTTTTCTGATAATTTCCAATATTCCAACATTCCTTTTTTTAATTCATGTTTTTCAATTTTACCATTACTATCTAAATCAATTTTATTAAATAATTTCTCAGCTTCAATACATTGTTCATCATTTAAATTATTATGAACTAAATAAGCAATGACAGCACAATATAAAATATTATCATTTTTATTATAATTTTTCATATTATTAATCATTTCAATAGCAAGTGATTTTGGTATAACATTAATTTTATTTTTATTAATAAAATCCTTTCTCTTAAACCATTTATGTTCCAAAGCTTCATTTCCACTAATTCTTTTATTCGGTTCATAAGTTAATAACTTTTGAATTAAATCAATACATTCATCACTTAAATTATAAAATGGATAACAATTTAAATCATATTTCCCAATTTTTATTTTATCTAAAATTTCATTATCATCATTACCATCAAAAGGTGGTTTTCCAGATAATAAAATATACATTATAACACCACAAGACCAAATATCACATTTTTCATCATATTTTCTATTTAAAATTTCAGGAGCCATATAATAAGATGAACCAACATAATGATTTTGACTTTGATCTTTTGTAAATATTCTTGCTGTACCAAAATCTATTATTTTTACTTGAAGACAACCATTTGTTTCTTTTTTTGATATCATTATATTTTCTGGTTTTAAATCTCTATGAATTATTTTTTGAGAATGACAATATGCTATTGCTTTGAATATTTGATTCATTATAAATGCAGTTTTTCCTTCATCGAATTTACCTTTTTTTATTATTTCATTATATAATTCTCCGTTTGGACAATATTCTGTTATTATATAATATAATTTTGTTGTTGAGTAAAAATCTAATATTTTTAATATTTTTGGATGGTCTAATTTTTTTAATATTGATATTTCATTCATTATTTCATTTTCTTCTGATTCTGAATTTGATGTTTTTTTTATTATTTTCATTGCATAATCTTTTTGAAGTTGATTATTTCTTACAAGCCATACTTCACCAAAAGCTCCTTTTCCTAATATTTTCTTTTTCGAATATAAATTTTCTAAATTTTGTTCATTTCTTGTTATTATTACATCATTATTTAATTCAAGTTGATTCATAATTTTTTTGGGATGATTTGCTCTAGCTGTTTTTGCTTTATTCTCTGTTCTACCTGTATCTAATTTATCATTTTTATCTTCGTCTCTTTCATTTTTTTCCATTTTAGAACTTTTTGGTATTTCCTTTATACTTGAACATATTCCCATTGTTATTAATAAATAGTAAAAATTCCAAAAATAATAATAAAAAAATAAAATTAAAAAATACATAAAAATCCCATAATGAAAAAAAATTAAAAAAATATAAAAAAAAAATAAAAAATTAAAAATAATAACTCCCAAATAAAATCAAAAACAACAAAAAAATGAGAGCAAACAATATAAACGTTCAAAACGAAGGGCAATCAAACGTATATCGTCCTCATCGTCAAAAACTCTTCCGTGGTGATTACTCAAATGGTAATCCAGTATATTTAACATTTGAGCAAAGAGTAGAACAATCACCATACCTTGTATCACTTGAAGATCCAAATGCAAAAAATAAAAAAGCAAAAAAACCAAAAAAAGAAATAATTAGTTACGTTGCTAACAAAGATAAACTTTTCATTCCAAAACCTGAACGTCAACATCAACCAATTGATATAACAAAAAATTTAGTTGAAGAAGAAAAAAAAGTAGTAACTGCTGATCTTGGAATTCAAAGTGATGAAATTGAATATGTTGATCCTGATAAAGGTTTTATTCCACAAAAAATTGGAAAAGATCAAAGTACTCAAATTTTAGATGGTGAGTTATTTAATTTTGATGAAGATGTTAAACCACTTTTAACTGTTATTGTTGGGAAAACTTTAGAACAAAGTTTATTAGAAATTGGACAAGAAGATGAAATTGCTACTTTAAGAGAAGCTAAAGCTATGTATCAAAGAAGGAAAAATGATGATGATAAGAGATTAAGGAATTTAGAAGATAGAGAAATTCAATTGAAATTTAATCATGATACTAAAAAAGAGAAAAGAAGACTTCAAAGAGAACAAAGGAAAACTACTCAAAGAGAACTTATTTCTAGAGTTATGTCAAAAGCATATTTGAAGAATTTAAAAAATAATTCAATTAATGATCTTATTAGAAGAGGTCAATTTAGGAATTATACTTCAACAACTGTTAAAAATATTTCTAATTCTAATATCAAAATTGGAAGTGAGAAATTAAATAATGCATTTAAAGTAATGCAAAATTTCTTAGAATCATTACGTGAAAAAAAACATAAAGAATTTGTTGATAGACATATAGAATCTGTTGCTAATCATAGAGAATATGTTAGAAAATATGAAGAACAATGTGAGAGAAAAAGAAAAGAAGCAGAAGAACAAAAAATTAGAGAAGAAATGGAAAGAAAGGAAAGAAGAAGAAAGAGAAGAGAAGAAAGAATTAAAAAAGAAATTAAAGCATCAATTGTTGATAATGGTAAAGCAATGGGTGAAGCTTTAAGTGAAGAATTTACTGAAATTGGTAATTTCGGTAATGATACAACTGAACCTTATATTGGTATTTATGGTGGTTTAATGGGTATGTTAATGGCAGTTTTATCTTTTACAAAAAGAGATTATTATGAAGATGAATCTTTATATAATGTTGAAAATGTTAATGAAATTTTGCAAATGGTATTTGATTCAGTTCAAGGAACTTTAAATTTGCATTTTAAAGAAAAATGTGGTGAAGATATTAAAGCAATTTTAAAAAAATATGCTAAAATGAGTGAAGATGAAGAAGGTGGTGGTATTGATTTAAATAATTTAAAATCAATGAATGATTTAGATGCATCAGTATGGGAAAAAATAAGTGAAATTTTATGTAATGTTGATAATAATACAGATATATATTTAACTCAATATATAAAAGAATATTCACAACCAAAAACAGATGAAGAAGGAAATGAAATTCCAGGACCAGTAAATGCTTCTTATTACTCTTTAATAATTAAAACTTTAATTGATTTAATAACAAAATCATCTTATACAGATCATTTTAATTTTATATTTGATAAAGAAGAAAAAGAAGAAGGAGAAGAAGGTGAAGAAGAAAAGAAAGAAGAAGAAGAAGATGAAGAAAAGAAAGTTGAAGTAAAAGAAGAAACATTTGAAGATAAATTAAAGAAATATGAAGCAATTTGTATGTTTGATTGGAAAAAACCATATGAACAAATATTAGAAGAAGTAGAATATGTAAGAGGAAATAGAAAAAAAACTGTTCCAGCACCAGAATTTGAATCAGATATGAATAATGTAACTGCTTATCAAAATAATCCAGAATCACATAATGTTTTATTATGGAATAGAGTTGCTGAATTTATTATTAGAAATAAAATATTTGAATGTACTCTTGCTCATTTTAGTTATACTACAAATAATGAAATTGATACTAAACCTGCTTTTGAACAATTTAATCATGATTATGATGAAATGATTAATAATTCTGTTATTAATAATACTATTCAAATTTATCATTATGCCCCTGAACCTGAAAAAGAAGAAGAAGAGGAAGAAAAGGAAGAGGAATAAAATTAATTTAGATTGTTTTTTGATTAAAGTTAAATTAGTTAATATCAATAATAATTTGAAATAAAATTTTTTTTTAATTATTTTTTTCTATTATTTTATTATTTTAGCTTTATTTAAAATTACATTAGATTTATAAAAATGAACAAGAAAAAAGTAAAAATTTCTTTTTCTAACAAAGAATTTGAAACAATTCTTCCTAAAAATTTTAATGAGTTAAAATCAATATGTATGGAAGAATTTAATTTAACATCTGATGATTTCATAAAATTATTTAATATAACTTACATAGATGAAGAAGGTGAATATATAATATTAGAAAATGATGATGATTATTTTCAAGCAATTAATTATTCTGATACATATTCTGGTTTAAAATTACAATTTAAAATTATTGAAAAAATTGATGGAAATCAAACAGTCACTACTTTTGATGATCAAATTAAAAGTGAACCAATATTATATAAAAATAATTTAAAAAAAGAGAATATGATAAATTATGAAGAATTAATAAAAAAAGAAAAAGAAATAGAAGAAAAAATTAATTATTTAGAAGAAGAAAAAAAAAAGATAAATGAACAAAATAAAAATTTGGAAAATGAGAAACAAAAATTTGAAGAAGAGAGAATTAAATATAATAATAATATTGAGGAATATAAAAATAAATATAATAAGGATATTGAAAGTTATGTTAATAAGCTAAATGAAGTAACTAAAAAGAATGAAAGCTTAGAAGAAAAATATCTTAAATTAGAAAATGAAAAAAGCATAAAATTTAATGAATTTGAATTAGAGATTACAAAGTGTCAAAATGAAAAAAAACAATTAGAAATGGAGACAATTAAAATAAAATTAGAAAAAGATAATTTAAATAAAGAATTAGAAAAAAAAAATATTGAAGAAGAACAAAAAAATAAAAATTATGAAAATAAACTTAAAGAATTTGAAAATGAAAAATTAGAATATGAAAAAAAAAAAAATTTAGATAAAAAAAATGAAGAAATTAGTAAAAAGTTAAAAGATGATGAAATAAAAAGAAAAGAACAAGAAATAAAGAGAAAAGAAGGATTACAAATTGAAAAAGAAAATGAAATAAATAAAAAAGAAGAAGAAATAAATAAAAAAGAAAAAGAATTGAATGAAAAAGAAGAAGAATTAAATAAAAAATATGAACAATTTAATAAAAAAGAAGAACAGCAAATTGAAAAAGAAAAAGAATTGAATGAAAAAGAAAAAGAATTGAATGAAAAAAAAGAAAAAATAAATAAAAAAAAAGAAATAAATAAAAAAGAAAAAATAAATAAAGAAGAAAATATAAATAAAAAAGAAAAAGAATTGAATGAAAAAGAAAAAGTATTGAATGAAAAAGAAGAAAAAATAAATAAAAAAGAAAAAAAAATAAATAAAAAAGAAGAAGAATTGAATGAAAAAGAAGAAGAAATTAATAAAAAGAAGAAAAAATTAATAAAAAAGAAGAAGAAATTAATAAAAAAGAAGAAGAAATTAATAAAAAAGAAGAAGAAATTAATAAAAAAGAAGAAGAAATTAATAAAAAAGAAGAAGAAATTAATAAAAAAGAAAAAGAAGAAAAAAAGAAAAAAGAAGAAGAAAAAAAGAAAAAAGAAGAAGAAAAAAAGAAAAAGGAAGAAGAAATAAAAAAGAAAAAGGAAGAAATAAAGAAAAAAGAAGAAGAAAAAAAGAAAAAGGAAGAAGAAATAAAAAAGAAAAAGGAAGAAATAAAAAAGAAAAAAGAAGAAGAAAAAAAGAAAAAGGAAGAAGAAAAAAATCAAAATGATGGAAAAAAAAAGAAAAAAGAAGAAAAAAAAAAAGAAGAAACAACAAAAGAGGATAATAATTCAAGCAATATTTTAGTTCCAGATAATGAATATAATAATCAATTAAATTCAATGAAATCTCAAATAAATAAAGAACTAAAAAAAATTATAGAAAAAGAATTGAAAATAGTAGAAAATAAATTAATTGAAAACACAATAAAAAAAAATGATCAATTAATTTCATCATATATTGAAAAAATAAAATTTATCGAAGAAAGTCAAAAAAATTATTATCTAAGTAAAATTCCCCAAAGTAAAATATTTATGAGTGTATGTGATACAATCCATAAAGGAATTAAATGTGAAAAATGTGAAATGAATCCAATAAAAGGAATTAGATTTAAATGTTTTGATTGTGATAATTATAATTTGTGTGAGAAATGTGAAGATTATAATCAAATTGAACAATTTCATAATTTAAATCATAATTTTATAAGAATAAGAAATGAAAATAATAAAATTAATTTCAATAAAAATAAATATAAATTTGTTTTACAAAATCAAAATGATGAATGGATTTTTGATTTAAATAAAGTATTAAATAATAATAAAATTGAATTAAATTTAATTTTTGTGAACAACGGTGAAATAAAATGGCCAAAGGAAACTAAAATAAAATGTATTAAAGATAAATCTGATTTAATATGTAATGATATGGAAATATCTGAATTAAATATAAATGAACAAAATACTATTATTTGTCAAATCAATGTTCAAAATACAATTGAAGAAAAAATGTATAAATTGACATTAGGTTTTTTTGTTAATAATATACAATATGGTGAACCAATGGAAATTGAAATACAAATTATAGATAAATTAAAAGATATAATAAAAAATTTAAAAGAAATTGGTTTATATAAAGAAGAAAAACTTAATGAGATTAAAGATATGGTGATGAATGATTTAATTTTGGAAGATATTATAGATGTATTAAATGTTGATAATTAAAAAAAATTTAAATATAATATATAAATTAATTAAAAAATAAAATATTTATAAAACATAAAATAAATGTCGAATCCAGATACCACAAAGGAGAAAAAACAATTTAAAATAGTTTTCAATGGAACAAAGAAAGAGTTAATAACTTCAGGTTCAAAATTTTCAAAATTTATAAAAACATCAGTTCATCAATATGGAAATGTAAATTATTTATTTAAAAATTTATAGACAGCATTAATGAAAAAAGAATTTAAATTAGATAAAATAAAACAAGCAAATATTTTCATAATAGGAGAACCAAAAGCATTATTTACACCAGAAGAAATAGAAATATTAAAAAAATATTATGAAGAAGGTGGAAATTTACTTATAATGCAAGGTGAAGGTGGAGATTCAAAAAATAATTCAAATTTAAATGATTTTTTAAAAGAATATAATATTCACTTTCACTCTGATTCAGTTGTTAGAACTTCATATTATAAATACCTTCATCCTAAAGAATGTTTTATTGATACTTTAAAAGTCCATCCTGATTTTTTAAGAACTATTAAAAATGTAAATAAAAAAAAAAAAATTGATTTATTAGATAATGATGATAATGATGATGATGATGATTCATTATTAAAAATTGTTTATCCATTTGGACAAAGTATTGATTTTGATATAAATAGTAAAAATATTGCTTGTGTATTTAATAGTGGAATTATATCATATCCTTTAAATCGTCCTTTGTGTGTTTGTGCAAATTCAAAAAGTGGAAAAGGTAAACTTTGTTTAATTGGTTCAGTTAAATTTATTGATAACGATTACATCGACAAAGAAGAGAACAGAAAAGTCATTGATGGTTTATTACGGTGGTTATTAGGTTTAACTAATCCTGCTGTAACAACACCATCAAAGGAAGTTTCTATAAATAATTATACATATATTCCAAATATAATATCATTAAGTGAAAAAGTTAAATCTTGTTTAGAAGAAGCGAAAGAACCTCCTAGAAATTTTAATGATTTATATGATATGAGTTTATTTAAAATTGATAATAATTTAGTTCCAGAAGCAATTGATTTATATGATAAATTAAATGTTAAACATGAAATTTTATCAATTATTCCACCACAATTTGAAACTCCTTTACCTCCTTTACAATTAGCTGTTTTTGATCCTATTATTAAAGATTTTCAAGTTCCTAATTTAGAATTATATGATTTAGATGAACAATTTGCTAATGAGAAAAATAAATTAGCCCAAATTACTAATAAATGTAATGATGAAGATTTAGAATATTATATTAGGGAATGTTCTGATATTTTAGGAATTAGTGGAAAAATTGATAATAAAGATGATCCTAAAGCTGTTCTTGCTTATGTTATGAAGGAACTAATCAATTATAAGAAACTCAATCAATAAATTTAGTTAAAATTGAGGTTTTATATAAAAAAATATTTTTATTATTATTAATTTTCTAATTGATTTGGTTATATAAAATAATTTTATAAGGAATTGAATAAATGAATATTTTTTTATTTATTTATTTTTAAATTAAAAATTAAATTTCAATTTGTAATATTTTTTTATAAAAATTACTTTTTGTTTTTGGAAAAGATTAAAAAATAAATTTCAAAAAAAAAAACACCAAAAAAATAAAAATTATAAAATTATATTTTTTAAAGATTATTAAATGGAAAATAATGAAGAACAATGTACATCAGTTAATAGTGGTAGTTCTCATTCAATATTATCAGATTTACTTCCAAGTGATATTCTTGAAGAAATAGGTGTTCAAAAAAAGAAACCAAAAGTCCCGAAAGTATCAATTTCTTCAAATAATTTAAAATGTGATAATTTAAATTTAACCGATTCAGAGGAAAGATTTCAAATAAATAATTTCAAGAATAGACAATTATATTTTCAAAATTTAAATCAAAATTATGTGAATTATATAGGTAAAATAAATAATTATCCTAAAATGAGACAAAATTATCTTTCATCAAATGAACTTTTAATATTAAATAATAATAATTTTAATTTTAAAAATAATGGTTCAAGTAATTCATTATTTTATTATAATAATAATAATAATAATAATAATAATACAAATAAAAGATTTATATCAAATTTTAATGATAATTATCAACAAAATATAAACAATTTTCAAAACAATAATTTTTATATGATTTGGCAAAATCAAATACAACAGAATATAAATAATCAAAATTATAGACCATCAATCCCAATTGTTCATAGTAGTTCATCTAAAAATCTATCTCAAATGAATATTGCATTTCAAATGCCAAAAAATCATTTTGGTCATCGTGGAAGTTCAACACAAATTCCAGTAGAAAATAATATATTATCAAAAGATGAAATATTTGATTCTCAAAATAATAAAGAAATAAATAATACAAATTCTTCTTTAATAGATTCTCAAATTGATAATATATTCTCACAATTTCAATTAAATGAAAATACAAATCAATCACATTTATATAATTTAATAGAAAAAATAGGAAGTAATTTATTTTTAAAAATAATAAAAACACATAAAGGTTCTCGTCACTTACAAAAAATATTATCAAATAATCCTCCAACACAAAAAGAAATAGATATAATAATATTAATAATATGTATGCAAATCCAAGATATAATATGTGATTATTATGGAAATTATTTTTTACAAAAATTTTTTCCTTATTGTTCTCTCAAACATAGATTATTACTTTATAAATATATAAAACCAAATTTTTTAAAAATTGCAAATGATATATGTGGAAATCATTCACTTCAATGTTTAATTCTCCTTCAAAATTCAAATGAAGAAGAAAATATAATAAAAGAATGTATAGAAAATCATTTATTTTTATTATCAACTGGACCAAATTCATCTCATGTAATTCAAAAAGTTATAAAAGCAATTAAAGAATGTGATAGAGAATATATTAATGATTTTATTATTAGTAATTTAATGGAATTGTGTTTAAATCCAAATGGAATTTGTATTGTTAAAGAATTTATTAATATGTCATATAGTGAATTTTATATTATGAGTATTATTTCTATTTTCGAAGTTGAAACTAATAAATTAACTTTTAATCAATTTGGTAATTTTGGTATTCAGGAAATTATTAAAAAATGTGGAGAAAGTCATTGTAAAAAATTAATTAATAAATTAATTGATCATATTATAGTTTTTTCTGTTTCTAAATTTTCTTCTAATGTTGTTGATTTTGTTATTGATTATTTAAGTAAAAATAATTTTAGGAAATTTTGCCATGTTATTGAAAAAATTTTCCTTGATGAAAGTAATTTTAATGAAATGATTAAAAATAAATTTGGAACTTATGTTATTGAAAATTGCTTGGAATTAATTAATAAAATAAATGATGAATTTTTTGAAAATTTAAAATTAAAAGATGATGAAAATAATAATAGTAGAAGTGATAATGATGAAAAAATGTCTTTTGAAGATTTTATTCAATTTAAAAATAAAATCTTTTCAAATATTCAAAATAATACTTTGATTAAAGATAAAAAAAAAATATTAAAATTAATCAGAGATTAATTTATATTGTAAATAAAGAATACTTAATGTGAAAATAATTATTTGATTTAAAACAACATTTTTTAGGAAATATAATTAAATAATTTTTATTTATTTTTGAATAAAAGTTATTATCTTACAATAAGTATTTATAAATGTATATGATTATATTAATGATGAAATTTAATAAAATAAAAATAAATAATCAAGTAATTTAAATAATTTAAAATTTTAATAATTAATATAATAAGTATTTATTGATGAAATTAAAAAACTTTATCTCTATTTAACATAATAAATCTAAAATTAAAAAACTCAAAAAAAAAAAAAAAATATATTTTCAAAAAATAAAAATAATTATTTAAACTTGTCATTAAAAATAAATGGATAAAAAACCAATCGAAAAAAATCCTAAACTAGAATCAGAACCATTTATGGGAAACTACATAAAATCCTTAACTCCCAACAAATCTTTAATAGAAAAATATAATATAAACTTCATATATAGTGAAACAGATTTTCATCCATATTCATTTTGTACAGGTCACAAAAAATGGGGTTTTGATGATAAAGGATTATTAACATCTCCAGCTCCGACAATATTATCAAATGGTGAATATCAAAAAAAACCAGATTTAACAAAAGATGGTGTTTTATATGGTTTAGAAATTGATGATAGAAAAGGATTAGTTTTAGTTGATCCTTTCATATGTAGAAAATTTGGTGGAATTATAAAAGATTTTTTAGCTTCTCTTTTAATTTTAGCAACTGGGAAAAAAGTATCTTTAAAAATAAGATTATTTGAACCAAAAAGTGTTTTACAAAGAGTTCCTGAATATTGGTCAACTTTACCAACTTTTTTAACACCTACTTATAATAAAGATATGAGTCCTATTGAAAGAATGAAAAATATTATGACACTTGCTATTAGTGGTTTATATTTAACAACTAAACAATTAAAACCTTTTAATCCTTTAATTTGTGAAACATTTGAAGGTGAATTTGAAAATGATGAATATCATACTAAAGTTTATTGTGAACAAACTTCAAATTATCCTACTACTAGTAGATTTTATATTATTAATTCTGAATTAAAATTACATGGTTATGTTGATTTAAGTACTAAAGTTGAAAAATTAGGAATGAATTTATCTGTTTTAACTAAAGGTTATGTTAATGTAGAATATCCAAAATTAAATGAAATGATTACTTACATTTTCCCAACTGCGAAAATGATAAATGTTATTACTCAAAGTGGGAGAAGTTGTTATTATAAAGATTGTTTAATTTTCGTTGATATTAAAAACAAATTAAAAGGTATTATTCAATTAGGACTTGATTCATATCATATTTGTAATTTTAAAGGTTATATTATTGAAATGGAATATGATGAAAATTATAAAATTAATTATGATAATGAACAATATTGGGGTTATTATTTTAAACCTGATAAATATAATGTTTTAGAAACTTGTGAAGGTTCTTGGTTAAAAGAAATTAAATTTGGAGATAAAGTTTATTGGGATATTGATAAAGTAATTCCTAATTGGATTAGACCTGTTGATAATCCTATTCCTAGTGATGGAAGATATAGAGAAGATTTAATTTGGTTATTTAGATCTTTTTATTTATCTGCTGATGATGATGAAGCTCAATTATATGAGAAATTAGGTCAGGATTGGAAATTAATGGTTGAAAAATTACAAAGAGAAGAAAGGGAAATGAAAGCTAGGAGGAATAAAAAGAAAAAAGGTGGTTTGTTTGGTTTAGGTTTAGGTATCATTTAGACTTTTTGATTAGTTTTTACAATTTAAATATATTTTTTTATATATTTCTATTTATTAGTATTTCAAAATTGAAATATTATAAAAAAATATCAAAGAAATAAATTAAAAAATAATTTGACTTAATAAAAAAAAAATAAAAAAAAAAATTAAAACCGAAAATAAATTATAATTAATTTAAAACATAACCTAAAAAAAAATGTCAATAAAACACAGTGACAACTACTATGAAATTCTAGAACTTCCCCGTACATGTTCCCAAGAAGAAATAAGTGAATCTTACCGTAGACTTTCTCTAAAATATCATCCAAAACTAGCATCCCCTGAAAATTCTGCAGTAAGCGAATTTAAATTCCAGCAATTAGCAGAAGCATACGAAGTATTAAGTGACCCAAATAAAAAAGGAATATTTGACATATATGGTAAAGATGGTTTATACAATGGAATAATAGATAAAAAAGGTAATTTAAAAGGAGGTTACAAATTCTTAGGAAATGCCCATGAAATTTTTGAAAAATTTATGGGTACTTCAAATCCATTTGCTTTAGTTAGAGATGGTGAAAAAATGAATGATGAATTTGGAAGTGCATTTGGTTCTGCTTATGGTGGTCAAAAACAACCTCCAAAAGAAGATTTACCACCAATTAAAATTGATTTAGAATGTACCCTTCAAGAATTATATAATGGTTGTGTTAAAAATGTTAAATATAATAAAAATGTTCTTGGATATGATCAAAGAACTACTCAAAATAAAGAAGTTTCTATTGATGTTGAAATTTTCAAAGGTTATGATAAAAATACTGTTATTGAATTTAAAGGAATGGGAAATGAAGCTCCAGGAATGAAAAATTCAGATTTAATTGTTTCAATTAAAGAAAAAAAAGATGAACATTTTAGAAGAGTTAATAAAGATGATTTAATTTATATTCAAAAAATTACTCTTGCTCAAGCTTTAAATAGTGAACCTGTTAAAATTACTACTCTTGATAATAGGAAAATTGCTATTACTATGGATGAAATTATTTCTCCTCAAACTGTTAAAATTGTTAAAGGAGAAGGAATGCCTGTTTATAGGAAAGATACTGATATTAGGGATTTAAATGTTAAAAAAGGTGATTTGTTTATTAAGTTTGATATTGAGTTTCCTGAGTATATTGAACCTGAAAAGAAAGATGAGATTATAAGTTTGTTGAAAGAAGATGAAAATTAGATTTTATTTTATGTTGATTTTTCTTTTTTTTTTTGTTTTTTAAATTAAGTGGATTTAATTATTTTTTAATAATTTTTTTTTTATTTTTTGTTTTTTAGAAGTTAATTTTTTATTTTTATATTTTTAAATATTAAATATAGAAATATAAATTTATTCAATAAAAAAAATAATTTTCTTCTATATAAAAGATATAAATTAAACTATTATATACTAATTATTATTAATCAAAAATCTTATGAAATAAATTTAGTGTGGATTTTGCTAGTTAAGATCAAAAATACATTTAAATTAGATAAAAAAATCAACAGTTGGAATAAAAAATTAAATATATTTAGATAAATTTTAAAAATAAATTTAATTAATGATATTAATAATATAATTTTTTTTGAAGATGCTTTAAATTGTGATTGGTTGAAATTATGAAAAATCGAATGATAATTTAATTGTTAGTTATAATATTATTAAAACTTTAAGGAATTTTCAATCAAATAATATTTTTTACAAACGAAAAATTTTATATTATATTATAAAATTTTAATTGATTATCATTTTCTTTAATTAATAAAGATAATTCGGTGAAATTAAATATATAGAAGGAATAAATATAATATTTAAGGATTTAAATATTGTAAAAAATAATTGTTTAATAAATTAAAAATTTAATTTTTTATTTTTTCAATATGAAATAAATATTCTTTAAATTTTATAATTATTAGAATTAATTTATTGAATATAATTATATTATTATTTTATTTTATTTTATTATTTTATTTTCTGATTGAATAATCGAATATAAATTCTTTAAATTTTAAATTTAATGAATTCTAAAGAGAGTTATATTAATGAATTATATGAACTTATGGAAAAAAATTTATACATAAAATATTTAACAACACCTCAAGATTATAAAAGGAATTTAATAACAAAAATCATTTTTCAAGACCAATTTAAATTATTATCCCAATATAAAGAAATGTTACTTTATACAGACCCAAAAGAATTTTTAAAAAGATTTTATCATTTAAAAGAATGTAAAACAAAAATAAAATGTTATTGTGAATTTTATGAAGAAAATAGTAAAATTTTCCCTAATTATGTTCCTTTACCAGAAGCAAAATATATTTTTAAAAATATAAAAAAGAAACAAAAAATGTTAGATAATATAAATGAAAATGATGAAAAAGAAAATAAAAAAAATAATAATACTTTAACAAAAAGAAATATAATATTTTCCTCTTCAGTTATAAATTCAATAATTTCAGAAACTTCTTCAACAATTTTAAATGGAGATATTAGTTTAGTAAAATTAATTGATAAAATATATTTAAATGAAAGTGAATCATTTACTAAAGATAATGAATCAATTTCAACAAATAAAAATAATAGCAGTGAATTTATTAATAGTAATAAAGTCAAAATTGATTACTCATATAAAAATAGTCCTTTTAGAAAAAATAAAAATCTTAATATTAAATCTCATAAATTTTTAAATGATTATAAAAGTGAAGGTAAAATTAATATTAAAATAAAAACTAAAAAAAATGAGAATATTCCTTCAAAAAAAAATTCTAAAGATAAAATAATCCAAAAAGTAAATATTAAAAAAAATAATCAACAAGTTAATAATAATATTAATAAAATAATGAAAAAATTAAATTTTTGTAATGTTGTTAAAGATATGAATATAGTGAAATTTACAAATAAAATAATTAGTGAAAAAAATAAAAGCAAAAGTAAAAGTAAAAGTAAAAGTAAGAGTAAGAGTAAAAGTAAAGAAATATTAACAGAAAGAATTCATAAAACAAAATTAAATAATAATATTAAAATATTCAATGAAACAAAAAGATTAAAATCTGCAATAGAGAATTATTCTTCTAAACAAAGAAGTTTTAATGTTCAAACAAAACAAGAAAGTCAATCAGCTCCAAAAACTCAAAATAACAAAAATATAAATTATAATATAAAAAAATTATCTCCAAATAAGCAAAATTTATCAGGAAATAAAAATAAGATTAAATATACTCCAAATTTACAAAATATAAAATCACAATTAAAATTTACAAATATTAAACTTCAAAAACCAATAAATAAAAATATAATACACCATTATTCAAATAATATTAATCCAGCATTAAATAATAATTACACTTTATTATTAAAGCATATTCCATCACTTCATATTAGTATAAATACAAATATAAAAAGTAATTCAACTTTATCAAAAAGTAAATCAAAATCACATTCAAAAAGTAAATCTCCAAGTAATGGTTCATTAAATAAAAATATAAAACAAAATTCAATGACTAAATATAAAAAAAATATTAAAAATTTAAATAAAAATTTAAAAGCTTTAATTCAAAAAGATGGTTTATTTAATAATGGTGATAATAATCATACAGAAAGAATAAATAAATCTAATTCAAATCAAATGAAAATTAAAAAAAAAGCAAAAATAAATTCACAAGGGAATTTAAATAATAATATTTTAAAAAGGAATTTTCATAAAAAAATAATATCATCTGCAACTTCATCAGAATATACAAAATTAATACCAAAAATAGGAAGAGATTCTTTAACAAATTCATTTGGAGTAAAGAAAGGAAAATTAGTAAAAAATAATAATAATAATAAATTAAATTATAATCATAGTAATAATAAAAAATATTCTTCAATAAATAAAAGTAATATTCTAGCAAGAAGTATTAATAATATAAATTTAAATAATACTTTACAAAAATTAAATAATCATGTGCTTAATTCCAGGACAAGGAGTAGTTCTTCAAATAGAAAAAGTAATAAACAAATAAGTAGTAATACTAATAGTTCAAATATTGTTAAAAGAGCAGTTAAAAAAATTAAAAATTTTGAAAAAAATCAACCAAAGAAAATAAGTCAAAATAAAGGTTCTAAATCTGTATTATCTAATACAATTAAAAATGAAAATTAAAATATTTATATTGTATTATAAATTAATTTTTTTATCTTATTTGATATATTTTTAATAAAAAAATAATTGAGATTAAAAATTATTTAAAAAAAACTATTATTAAAAATGATTGGTTGAATTGACAGATTTTAAACTCTCTTGATTATTTCTATTATTATTATTATTTTTATTATTATTATAAATGTGATTAACTATATTTTTATTAGTACTAGAATTATTAATTGAATTTGCAATATTAGATTTATAATATACATTATGATTATCTTTTTTTAATGTATTAGTATAAATATTAATATTATTAATCATTTCAATATGTTCATTTTTAGAATTGTTTATGCTTCTTAAACTTGAATTATTACTATTTTTTTGAGAATTATTATTTCCACTTCTATTTGTATTTAATTTTGAATTATTTACACTACTATTAATAATATCTTTAAATATTGAGGAATGTTTATTTCTTAATAATTTATTATTATTTTCTAATGATTTATGTCTATTATGAAATTTTTTTTTTTGACCTGAGGAACTAATATTTGTTTCATTCATTAATAATTTAGTTAAAAACTCATCACCTTTCTTTGAGAATAGAATATTATTAGTTTTACTTTTACCTTTTTTCATATTATTAACTATATTTTGATTAGGATTTAAATTTGAATTTTTATTCCTAATTTTATTTCTTAAATATCTTTCAATTTTATCAATAGAAGAAGATGCACTTAAAGAAGAAGTTGAATTTTTTCTATTAGAATGATTAGCAGATCTTCCACTTGAATGAGCATTTGAATTTAATTCATCTTTAAATGTTGTTGATGAAGTGGATGGTTTTATTATATTTGTAGAATTATTATTCATACTTACATTTCCTAAATTTGATACTTTTTTTAATTTTTCTTCGTAATATATTATTTTTTTATTCAATGATTTAATTTCATCTTTTAATTTTTTTTCATTTTCTAAATATTGTTTTTCTTTTTTTATATATAAAGTTTTTAATTTTTTTTCTCCGTTTGATAATTTTAAATTTTGTTCTTCATATGATTTTAATATTGTTAAAGTATTTTTAAGTTCTAATTTTAATTTATTAACTTCTTCATTTTCATCATTTATTATTCTTGTTTTATTATTTTTAATTTCACTTTCATATTTACTATCATCTAAAATTCCCTTATTTTTAAAATTATTTAATTTATTTAATAAAATCTTATTTTCTTTTTCTAAATCTTCAATTTCATTTTGTAAACTTTCAACATATAATTTTAATTGATGTTCAGTTTTAATATGATTTCTTATATCACTTTCATATTTTATTAAAACTGATTCATATTCTTGAGGTTCATTTTCTCTTTGTTTTTCATATTCTACTAATTTTTCATCTACTAATATTTCTATTATTGTATCAATTGAAGATTTAATATATCCTATTAATGTTATTGGATCTGTTTTTTTTAATTTTTCATCATTTGAATTTAAATAATTAGATGAATCAAGCTAAATAAATTAATAATTTTGTTATTACTTCATCATTTTCTTTTCTTGGTTTTAATAATAAATATAAATCTATTAATGCTTCTTGTATTCTTTTATCTTTTTCTTTATTCATTTTTATAATTTGAAAAACAAATTCTTATAATTATTTCATGTAATTAAATTAAAAAATTAAATTTTAAATTAATCCATTAAAGTTTAAATAATTAAAAATAATATCATTTAAAAAAAAAAAATTACAATGAAATTTAATATAAATAATTCAGATATATTATAAAAATTAAAAGGAAAGTATAATGAAAAATTCATAAATTAAATAAATAATTTTAATTAATACTTTATTAAATATATTCAAATTAAAAATTAATTAATATTATTTTTAAAATAAAATATTTATTTATTAAAAATATGAAAGGAATATATTTATTTTTTATATTTATATCATTCATATTAACAATAATTAATCTTGCATTAGCATATTTCTTAAAATATAAAACAATTAAATTATATGAAATTACAAATTTAGATTCATTTAGAGAATTTGAATATTTATCTGATGTATTAATAAATTCAAATTTAAAATTACATTATACTGCTTTTGCATATGATATAATCTATATTTTTGGTTTTTTATTTCTAAGTAAATGTATTTTTAATGAAAATGAAACAGATCAAAATAGTGAAAATATTAGAATTAAAGCAATGAAAGAAAATGAAATAAGTAATTTATTTATTGAATTTTTTTCTTTATTTTTTATTAAAGGTATTGCATATGGATTTGGATTTTTTTATTCTTTTGAAATTGTTTTTGAAATACAAAAAATTGTTAAAGATATTTCTACTCCAAAAAATGAAGAACAAATTAATATTTTACAAAGTATTCTATTAAATTGTACTTTTATGAAATGGATTAATTTATTTACTATGTTTTATTTAATTTGGATTTATGCTTTAAGATTTATTGATAGTTGTTTATTTGCTGAAGAGAAAAAAATGGTTTTAATTTCTAATAATGTTTTGACAGAAATTTCCTCTGAAAATAATCCAAATAATACAAGAGATACAATTAATATATCATCAATTAATGATTCCATTATGACTGAAGAATAAATATTTCTTTATAATTATTAATTATAAATTTTTAAAATTTTTAATTATTATTGATAATTTATTTTATAATCTTTTCAAAAAAACTTTAAAGAATTATGCTATTTAATATAAAATAAAAATGAATGAATTCTTTTCAATAATATATCTAAAAACGAAAATAAAAATAAAATTATTAAATGAATAAAAAAAAAAATAAAAATTTATTTAATATTAGGATTATTATTCAAAATCCCATTATTATTAATTAAATTACTATTACTATTACTCATTCCTCCTTGTCCATTCCACATATCAATATGTGGTTGTCCAGGCATACCTTGAATAGGATACAAATTTCCCATATTCATCATATTAGGAAAAGGTACCATCATAGTAATATTAGGAATAGGATTATTAATATGTGGAATAATAGGTTGAATATTCTGAACTTTAGTGGGTGACCTAGGTCTCAAATTTTCAATTTCAGGTGTACAACCAACATACCTTCCACCTTCATAACCTTGAACATCAGGATAATATAAATCTCCCTTAAAGAAATTATTATATTTTTCTAAATTAAAATTTGAATTAGATAAACTATTACCTAAAGTTAACCATCCTGCTCTTTTATTTCTATCTTCACCAAATAATTCAATTCTCTTTCTTCCCATACAAAACCTTTCAATAATCCTATATAATTCCTCAGGTTTCTCAGTAGAACCTTGTGGTGGTTCTTCACTGACAATAACATCAGTATCAATATTAGCATGAATAAAATGTCCATCAACACCTCTTTTAACAGCACCTTTAATTCCAACTAAACAATGTTCTTTTGTATGTTGTAATAAACTATTATCACAATCTTCATATGATTTCTTAGAAAAATTTCTTTTATTTGTTTTTATCCAAACTATATCTTCACATCTTCGAAAAGTCCAATTTTTTAATAATTGTCTTCCTTTATCTAAACCTTCACCAGCACCAACCCAAAGGAAAAGAAAACAACAAGTATCAGCTAATAAATCAACTCTTAAATTTTGTATTTCTTCAAAAGTCCATGGATTAAAAGGAGTTAAATCAACACCTAAATTTTTTGCTCTTCTATAATATTCTGGTAAGGGAGGATCTATTAAAATAACATCAAATTTTCCTAGAACTGATAAATCAAATGTTTTTAAATCACATTGTATCCACATTGATGGTGTTGCTCTTTTTTGTAATACTTCATTTTTTAATTTTATTAATTCATTTAATTTTGGATAGTCTAAAAAACGTTTTTCTTCTTCATAATCACGAATAAAATTTTGAGGACGTTCTCCTGTTTCTACAAAATGGAGACAATAATCATTTTTTGGACAACCTTTATAGGCACCACCATCTGCTTTTATTATGTTTATTAGTACTTCTTGCTTTTGGTTTTTCTTTTTTTGGTTTTCTTGATCTTCAGATATTTTATCTTGGGATTCTTGAGTTTGCATTTTGGGTTTTTTATTTTTTTTTAATTTAAATTTTTTTTTTTGTAATTTTAATAAATTATTATTTTAGGTTTATTTATTTTTTTTTTTAATAAAATGAGTGAGGAAGTTAAGAATAATGTAAGTAATTCGGAAAAAAATGAAGATAAGAAGGAAGAAGAAAATGATATAAATATTAAAAATGATAAATTAAATCATTCAAATTTAAAAGATAAAAATATGAAAGAAGATAATAAAAATGAATTAAAAGAAAACATAAGTAAAAATGAAGGATATCAAAATGATATATGTAAAAATGAAGAAAGTAACAATGAAAATTTTAATTCTGATTTAGAAGAAAAAAATATTGTTCAAATAGAAAAACAAGAAAAAGAATTAAATATATTACCAGATAATTCAAATATAAAAGAAAATCAAAGAAAATTAACAGATGAATTATTAAATGATGATGAACCACAAATAGAACATTTAGTAATAAATGAGCAAGAACAACTTTTAATGGACAGAGAAAAAATTAGAATTCCAAAAATAAATCCAAATCCAATTCCAGCACCAAATATAAAATTTAGTGACAATAGCATTAATAAAAATAATAATATTAATAATAATAATAATACTAATAACAATAATAATACTAATAATAATAACAATAATAATACTAATAATAATAATAATACTAATAATAATATTAATAATAATACTAATAATAATATTAATAATAATACTAATAATATAAATATAAATAGTCAAATAAATAATAATAATAATCAAATAAATAATATTAAAAAAGATGAAATTCAAATAGCAAATAAAATAAATAAAAACAAAGATCTCCCTATATATGAAACATCAGAAATAGCATCAAATTTAGAAAATCTATACACAAAAGTATTTAAAGATTCAAAAAATACAATAACAAACAATAATATATCAGATGCAGAACAATTAAAATTAGATTTTGTAAAAGAAAGTTCAAAATTCCAACCAAATAAAAATGATAATTTCATGAATAGAATGGCATTTGATGTAATGAAAAGACAAACTCAAGGAAAAAAATTACATGATATAATAGAAAAAACAAAAAATAAAATGGATGAAAATCAAAGAGTAAAAGGTTTTAATAGATTAATTGAAGATGCAAATAGGAGATTAGAAGCTCAGGAAAATTTAGTAAATTTAAAAAAGAAATTAGAAGAACAAGAAGATGAAAAACCAATTAAAAAATATAAACAAGAACAATGGGAAAATATTTATAATGTAAGATTTAAAAATTATCAAAAACAACATGATGATAAAATAAAATTAGAAATAATTAAAAAAGAAGAAGAAAAAAAAGTTAAAGAAGAAAATGAAATTAAAATGTGTCAAATTAAAAAAAAACCTATGAAAAATATTATTGAATATGCTAATAAAATGTATCAAGATGCTAAAAAGAAAAATAAAATAAAGGAAAATAAAATTAATTATGATAAATTAGTTGGTAAAAATTTTTCTGGGAATAATAGTAATAAAAAAAATCAAAAACAAAAATTAATTTCTTTAACTAAAAATAATAAAATGAAAAATAATAATAAATCAAAACAACCAATAAGTCCAAATAAAAGTTTAACTGAAATTAATTCAAAAAAAATTATTAAAAGTGAAAATCAATTATCTTTATTACTTAATGAAATAAATAATGAACAAAGTGATTATTTTAATAAACAAAATACTTTTGAAAATAAAGTTGATAATGAAAAAAATATTCATTTTCATAATAAAAGTGAACGTTCTAAATTAGGAAAAATTGAAAATCCTAATAAAGATTCTAAAAGAAATATGGCTAATAAAATTGTTGATGAATTTTTCTTAAAGAATTTATATCATTAATACTTGAAATATTAATATTTATTTATTTATTAAATTAATTTTATTTTTCCTTAATTTACTTTTTATAATTTATTTATAGTAAATTATAAAATATTTATTTTATATAATGGAAAAAAAAAATAAAAAAGAATATTCTAAAGAAGAATTAAGTTCATTTTTAGAAAAAGTGAATAAAAAATTTTCTGATAGTAATACAGAAAATATAGGTGAATCAAATAAACAAACAGTTAAAAATTGGTTAAATGAAATAAAATCAAAAGACAAAATTGAAGTATTATATAATAAAGATTTAATAGATGAAAATATTAAAGAAAATGAAGAATCAGTTGATAAATTATTTGCAGAACAAAAAATAATTGAAAATAAAGAACAATTAACAAATGCGAATTTCTTTGAAAAATTCCATGAAAAAATCTTAATTTTACAAAATGAAGAATCAACAATTCCACAAAAAGAAGAAGTTTTTTCAATATTAGATAATTTTTATTTAACTCATCAAAATATATTAAATGATATAATTAATATTCCACAATTAGAAAAAGAAATAATCTTATTATTAACAGAAAAAGATAATAAAGAATCAAATGAAAATCCAAATAAACAATCACAATATATAAATTCAATAGCAGCATCATTAACAATATCATCAATTTTAATGAAGCGTTTAATAACATTTTCAACAGTTTTCCCAGAAGTAAATAAACAAATTCCAATATTAAATAATTTAATAAATGAATATACAAAAATATTTCCAATATTATTTATTTATAATGATTTTAGAATTAGAACATGTATTACTAATTCAATAGGTAATTTCACTTCATATATGCTTTATACAAAATTAGAAGATAATTTAAATAATATTATTGATACTTGTTATAAAGAAATTATAATTGGTACACAAGAAACAATTGAAAATTTTAAACATAAATTTACTGGGGATAATCAAATTCATCAAGTACAAAAAATTGATGATAATGCATCAAAACCACAACATCTTACTTTAGATACAAGTAAAAATATTTTAATTGAAATTATTAAAAGAATGCCAATTGAAAAAGGAAATTTTGAAAAATGTCAAAATACTTTAATTGAATATTCTAAAAAATTATTAGATATATTAAATGATGATAATAATGATAAAGTTATTATACTTTTATTTTTAATTTATGAAATTTTAACATATTATTTAAAAATGCCATTTTATGTAGATTACATTAAAGAAAATATTACTTCATTTTCTGAAATAATATTAAAAAAAACAGCACTTCATTTATCTTTTACAAGTCCAAGATTAAGATTTTGGATATTAAATTTTTTAATTGGATTTAATGAATTTCATTCTTTAAGAAACGAACAAATTTTTATGGATAAAACATTACCTTTAATATGTTTAAATAGATATTTACAAGTAGATGGAGTAAAAAAAAATTCAATGCAATTATGGAAAACAATAGTAGAATTAGATGGAATAAGTATTATAAAAACTAAATATGAAAATTTTTTAAAAGTTTATTTAAATGATTTAAGATCAATTGGTCAAGCTGAAAAAGAAGCTGCATGTAGATGTATACAAGAATTAATTATAAAAGTTTATGATGAAACAATTCATAAAGATATTATTAAAAGTAATTATAATGAAATGATAAATGGAATTTTAAATTGTTGTCATGATACTTCTTGGAATGTTAGAGAAAGTGCTTTAATTTCTTTAAGTTATGTTTTTTTTAATATTTATGAATTTATTTCTAATAATAAAGAATTAATTGATGATGTTTGTAAAATTATGAAATTACATTGTTTTGATAATATTTTAGAAGTTAGAGATGCATCTGCTTTTTCTTTGAAAATTTATTTGGAAAAAGGAGGGAAATTAAATTCTGATTATGAGAATTTTTATATTAATTGTATTAAATATATTAATGATAATAATAAAATAGAAGAAATTTTAAATGAATTAAGAAAAGAAATTTTCCCTTATATTACACAAAAACAAGATTTTGGTTTTATTAGAGAAGTTGATATGAGTGATTTTAAAGATGGAATTACACATATAATAAAAGAATTATCAAATGTAAAAGAATGTTTTATTAATAAAGAATTTAAACCAGAAGATTTATTAATGTGTGAAATTGATTATTTATGTAAAAATTATAATATTGGATTAAGTAATATTAATAAAAAAAGTATTTTTGAATGTTTAACTGGTCTCTTTTTAAAAATTAATAAATATGATGCTGAATTATATATTGATTATATTATTGATATTTTAATTAAAGAATTAGATTTAAATATTAATAGTTTAAGTGGGTGGCAAGCAGAAAGATTTGTTAGTGGAATTATTCAAGGTGGAATTAGTAAAAGAATGATTAAAAGTAAAGTTAAAAATAAAATTAAAGGGAAAAATAATCTTATTCAAATTTTTGATAAGTTATTGAAATAATTATATATTAATTAATTAAATAAATTAATCAATGGAAATTTTTCCTAGTTTTAAATTATTAATTAAATTTTCATTATTTTTATTTATTTTATTAAATGGATTAATTATTATTAAAGGAGTATTATTTTTTATACTCATTTTAATACTTAAGATTGGATGTGGGATTTTATTTAGATTACATTTTGAAATTCCCCAATATTTTATTATGTTTAAATCTTCTATACTCCTTATTCCAACAAATTTATTTTTATCAAAAACAAAAAAAAATATTGTTAAATCTAAATAGAAACAATATATATTTTCCTCATTTGAATTTTGTATTAAAAGGTAATATGAACTTTTTTCATATTTTTTAAAAATTAAAAGAGAGAAAATATAAAATATTAAATACATAATTATAATTCCATTAAGACAAGTAAAAAATATTAATTTCTCCATGACTAAAAATAAATAATTTCTATTAAAAGAAATTGAATAAACTAAATAACTTTGAAGAAATTTTTTACATTTATTTATATTTCTTATACAATATATTGAAATATATAAATTTACAAATAATCTTTTTACTTCCCTAAAGGAGAAAATAAAAATTTTAAAAGAAAATAATTCAAAAATAGGATCAGTACTTATAAAAATATATGTAATTATTAATAAAAGATAAATATTTTGTGAATTCCCAATATTTAAACTATAATAGAGAATTCCAAATCCTTTTGATAAAAGAATTAAAAAGCTAAAAAACATTACTTGAAAAAACCCATTTAAAATATTTCCTAATACTTCATATATATTTTCCATTCTAAATAAATTTTCATAATAATCAATATTATAAGTTAATGAATCTTTAAGATTTTTTACATACATTATATTATATAAAAATGTTATTAAAGTTAATAAAATAAAAAATTTATAAAATAGATTTTTTTTACTAATAAATATCATTGTTAAACCTAAAAATAATGAAATAGTAGGAAAAAATCTTGATAATATAATATAATTATATGGTATTAATTCAGATGTATTATCAAAAGTAATTTTAATTGTAATATTATTATTTGATTTAATATTATATTTAATAATTTGAAAAAGTTTTTCTTTTAATAAAAATATAGGATTTTTTAAATTTTGAGGTATTTTTCCTTCTAAATTTCTTGAAGAAGGATAAAGAATATAAAATTTATCTTGATTATTTGAAATTGATAAATTATAATAATAATCAAAAATTAATAATTCATCATCAACTAATAATAAATTAATTGAATCTTTTGTATTTATATCACTATTACATATTTTAATTAATTTTTTAAAAAGGAAATTATGAAGATATTGTAAATAACAAATATAATTTGTTTCTATATGATATTTTAATAAAAAAGAATTATATTCATTAACTCCAAAAAATAATATTTGATCTTCCATTATTTTATTTTCTACATCAATTGATATTGAAGATATTATATTTTCTTTTATTTTATTTTCTTCTAATTGAACATGTCCAAATAAAATTAAAAAAAAAAATAATTTGATAGAAAAAACTGTATTCATCTTTATTTTTTACTTAATTTTTTTCTAAAAATAAGAAATTTATAAAAATTTAAATAAATGAATAATTTTTTATTTTAAATAAATGAGCCAATATTCATCATTTTCATTATATAAAAATAAAAACATATTTTCATCAAAAAGTAAAATACTAAAAATAACAATAAAAAAAATTACCCTTATAAATTAGTTCTCAAAAGTAAATATTACAAAAAATTCGAAAATGAAAACAAAACAAATTTCCTATCATCACTAAACATAATAAAAACATATTCTCAAGAAAAACCAATTTTTGACATGAAATTCTCTACATATTATCCATCAATATTAGCAATATGTGATGAAGAAGGTTACATAATATTATTAGATTCAAATTCAAAAATAATAAAAGATACAAATAATAATCAAAGACAATTTAACATAGGAACAAAAATAAAACCAATAATAACTAAAAAAATACATAATAATGCAGCATTATGTATCAATTGGTTTCAAAATGATAAAAAATTATTAACATCATCATCAGATTCAACAGCAAAAATAATAAATTTATCAAGTGATCATTTATGCTTAAATGAAATTGAATTATGTGGTCATAAGAAAAGAGTAAAAAATGTTTGTTCAAATTTATTTGATGATAATATTATTGCGACTTCAGGTTCAGAAGGAATTATTTTTTTATGGGATGTTAGATTAAATAATAATAGATATTGTAAATATGGTAAATGTCAAAATTATGATAAAAATATTCCTCATATTCATCCTGTTGGTGCTTTTATTAATTATGTTAATAATATTTCTTTTAAGAAAGATTTAAAAAATGATTTTTTGTTAAAAGAAATGGTTAATTCTTTTACTGGAATTGATTTTTTAAATAAAAATATTTTAGTTAGTATTGAAACTAATAGTGATGCTTTGAAATTTTGGGATATGAGAAATAAATTAAATACTGAATTAGATTATATTTTTGGTATGGACGATAAGAGAATGAGTAAAAAAGAATTTCAAAAAAATATATTAAATAAAAATTATTTTGCTTCAATTGATCAATATACTAATATATATATTAAATATGCAAATTTAAAAGAAAGAAATTCTCTTTCAAGTAAATATAATTCAAATAATAATTTATTATTTAACAGACAATATTCATTTAATAATATAATAGAAATTCAAAAAGAAAACTCAATAAATAATGATTTATTTCAAAATAAAAATATTCCAATAAAAGATATAGAAATGAACATAAATGAAAATAACTATTTAACAAAAGAAGAAAATATCTTAAAAACAAAAATAAAAGAAATAAACAGATTAAGAAAAAAAACATTAACATCTCTTCATATAAATAGAGAAGAACGAAAAATTTTAGTTCATACAATAAATGGAATAGAATATGTATATAATTTATTATTTAAAGACATAGAAGCACCAATAGAAATAAAAGGAACATCAACAAATTTTTCAGTAAAAAGTGTATTAAGTCCTTCAGGAAGATATATTTTAACATTTAATGAAAATTCTCTTCCTATAATAATTGATTTAGAAAATAAAATTAATGATAATAAATATTTAACTTCTAATTTAATTGGTTGCCCTCATGAACCACCTGTTATTGGGACTGTAGCTTGGGGTAAAAATTTTACTTGTCCTTTGGCTACTAGTTGTGATTGTGGTTCTATTTCTTTTTATGATTTTATTAATGAGTAATTTATTCTTTTTTTTTTTTTATTGATTATTTATTTTTTTTTATTTCTTTTATTTTTTTTTAGTTGAAATTTTTTTTTTAATTATTTTTTTTTAATTAAAATAGATTTTTTTTAAAATAAAAAAATGATTTTCATTATTTTATATTTAATTTTTTATTAGATTTTAAATAATCAAAAGATAAACAAAAATATTTAAATCTATATATATACAAAAAAATTAAATTACCAAAATAATCTTTTTAAATAAATCAAATAATTAAATGATAATAATTATTGAAATTTCCAATTTCTAACAAATTCATCATAGTCAAAATTCCCAATATGATCATATTGAATTAACTTTAATATTTGATTAATATCATTTTCTTCAAAATCATTTTTTTCTAAAATATCCTTTAAATCATTTTCATTCATTTTCCCAGAATTTTTTTTATCAAAAAAACTGAAAGCATCAATAACTTTATCAATATCTTCATCAGGAATAGAATAAACATTAAATAAACCTTTCATGAAATTTTCTTTTTCAATAACTCCTGTATTATCAGGATCAGCAATTTGTAAAAAATCTAAAATATTTTCATTTGTTGGTTCTCTTCCCATTGCAATTAAAATTTGTCTTCCTTGATTTGCTTTTATTTTATTATCTCCATCTAAATCCCACATATCGAAAATTTCGTTTATTAATTTTAATCTGTTGTCTTGGAGATTTGGTTTTTTTATTTCCATGAATTTTAGTAATTCAGGTGCTGATGATGCTACTATTGATTTTCTTGGCATTTTATTTTTTTTTTATTGTTTTTTTTTTTGTTTTGTATAGGTTTTATATATTAGTTTGTTTATAAAATATTTTTTTTAAGAATTTTTTTTTTTTCTTATTATTATTTAAAATAATTGTAAAAAAATTCATTTTTTTTTTAATATTTTTTATTTATATATTTTAACTTGGTATAGAAAATACGTGGCTCAATGATTTATAATTAATTAATATTTAATAAAAGTAAGAATAAAATTTCTATTTTAATTCATTTGAATACTATGATAAAAAGTTTGAAGTTGAAAAACTTCTTCATTAACTAATCTTACATCATTACATTTACAAATAAAATTAAGTAGATATGATAAAACATCTTTCAATTGAGTATCATTCCTATCATTATAAAAAGAAGTAATTAAAATACCATTACTCAATTGATTAGAAAATGAATACAAAGAATTATCAATAATCACAATTTTATTTAAAGGCAAATCAAAAATATTTAAATCTTTTATACATATTTTACCATTTATATTTATACAATCTTCTCTATATAAAATAAATTTAAAATAAATTTTTGTTGGGTCAATTCTATCTAAAATTGCATCTGCATATGATTTAACTGATGCAGTATAAATTCCAATATCAAAAATTTTTGATATTGAATCAAGGAATTCTGTTAAATATGGTCTTATGAAAATTCCAACTGAGAAAATTTCATTTTTGTCTTTAAATTTAATTTCAATATCATGCTTTTTATATATATTTTCGAAATCAGCATGAACTAAAGTCTCATCTAAATCTAAAATTAATAATTTTTTAGTTGAGTTCTTTAGTTCTTTTATTGATTTATTTTTTTTTATTATTGAATTTGAAATATTTCTTATTTCTTCTTCGAAATCAATTTTTGGAAAAGTTTTTAATGATTTTAAAACTGATTCTACATAATTATTATAATTATCTATTGTATTTTTATATGATGGAATATAATCTATTTCTTTATTTTTTAAGTTGGAATTGTTATTTATTGAGTTTTTAAATTCTTTTATTATGCTCATTTCAATTTAATTTTTTTTTTAATTTTATTGTTTAAATATAGATTTTATTTTCTTGATTTTTTTTGTTTTTAAATTGAATTTTTTGGTTTTTATACTAAATTAAGTT